>CAUYSK010062090.1:0-22408 GCA_963575035.1 Avahi laniger | reverse complement strand
CTGAGCAAGAGCAAGACCCCGTCTCTACCAAAAATAGAAAGAAATTAATTGGACAGCTAAAAATATATAGAAAAAATTAGCCGGGCATGGTGGCACATGCCTGTAGTCCCAGCTACTTGGGAGGCTGAGGCAGTAGGATTGCTTGAGCCCAGGATTCTGAGGTTGCTGTGAGCTAGGCTGATGCCACAGCACTCACTCTACCCAGAGCAACAAAGTGAGACTCTGTCTCAAAAAAAAAAAAAAAAAAGAAAAAGAAAAAAAAAAAGAAAACTTGAACAGAGAAGGTGGTCAAAGATATCTTGCACTAAATGAACTAATTTCAGAATGGAATTATTTAAGTCTAAGAATTTATATACTGATATTACTAATTGGAGGAAGATAAAAACTCCATCAGCTGGGAGCGAGGTAAGGGCCATAGAGAAATATGTGGAGTGGAATGAAGGGAGCAGAAAAACAAGCTCTTACAGAGCAGGCATTTTATATCCATTGTCTAACACTAACTCAACAGACAGTTACAGTTCCCCCTATTATACAGATGAAAAAGATGAAGATCAGAAAAATTCAGTTACTTGCCTAAGTTCCTATTTTCTACTGTACTGCTCTGTGAGTCTGTGACTACCCAAAAGGAACACTTTGTGTTAGTATTTATTTCATTCTCATTGCCTGTAGTGTAAAAAAAAAACAGTAAAATCTGCCAGCTGCCCTGCGTCTGTGTTGCTGACGTTAGGCAGACACAGAGGGGACTTGCAAAGGGCAAGGTGGAAGGAGGATGGAAATCTTGAAAAAGACTGTGTTTCAAAGGCTGTGTAGCTACAACCCTCAAGCCTTTAAGGTGTTAATAAAGGTAGGGAGCCAGGCCCCAGGCAGCTGTTGTACTACACAGTTGTTATTCTAGGGACATTTACCTGCTGTTCTCTTGATGCTGTTGAAGACAGAAAGCAAAGGGTTGGGTTTGACATGGAGTCAGAGAACACAGGGGAACGACACTGAAGAACCTCCTGCGTATGAGGTTGGTTCAGAATGGGAGGAGTTTGCCCAGTGGCCTGCTCCGAGTACTCAGACACTAGGATAGATTCTTATCTGACTCATACAATCACAAGATGTCTCCAGGCTTTTATTTTCAAATGTGAAATAATGACCCTACTCCAAACTGTACACATGAAATGCAGATAATCTACAGCCTGTGAGTATAGTCTGTCAAGTAATCTGCTTCTATCTGAGATGAGAAGATTGCTCATCACATTGCTCCTGTAAAGTCAACTCTTTATGACAACTTGGAGGAACAGAAAAGGGGTTTCAGGCAGCTCTAATAAGCCTTATTTTCATGCAAACTTGCTAATAAAGAAAATCAGTAATTTTCAGTTAAGGATCATTGCTGAGGGGAAAGAAAAATCAAATGAGCTGAAGAGCAGTGTGATTCTCCTTAAAATGGAAACATAATGAATTCCTATTTCTATTTGATAAGTATTTTACTCATAATTACCTAACTTGTAAGATTATGAGAGAATTAAAGGTTACACTATATTTATTCAGTCAAAAACTCCTTCAACAACTATTTTTTTAAGCATCTACTATGTGCCAAACTCTAGGCTCTGGTTATAGAGTATTATAAATGAGGGAAAAATATCTTTTCCTCTACCCATCTTAGGTTCATGGCTGAGATGCCCTATAACAAAAGACACAAGAGAAAATCAAACATGAGCCTTCATAAGAAAATGAAGATCCCAGGCCAGGCGCAGTGACTCACGCCTGTAATCCTAGCACTCTGGGAGGCTGAGGCAGGAAGATTGCTTGAGCTCATGAGTTCAAGACCAGCCTGAAAAGGGAGAGACTCCATCTCTATTAGAAATAGAAAAATTAGCCAAGTGTGATGGCCCAAACCTGTAGTCCCAGCTACTCAGGAGACGAGGGAGGAGGATCGCTTGAGCCCAAGAGTTTGGGGTTGCAGTGAGCTATGATGACACCACTGTGCACTCCAGCCAGGGTGACAGAGTGAGCGAGACTCTGTCTCAAAAAATAAAAGGAAGAAAAGAAAAGAAAAGAAAATGAAGATCCAAAGAAATGGTTAAACCTGTGTAATTTTATGCCAGATTTGAGGAAATGTGGACAATCTTGGAGAAATATGATAGGGCAAAAGAATATGATCTAATGGTAGTAACTGGGGGAAACTTAGCAAGGCCTGTTTGTTCAGATTCTTCTCTGTGACTTTTTGTTTTCAGAGATGGGGGTGTTCATTTCCTCTTGGAATGGGGGAAAACCTCTCACATGAGGGTGTTACGATCTGCTTCAGAGGAAGGTTCAGAAAATCCTTCTTAGGTTTTATGACTTGCTTCAGGGGAGTAGCGTAGGGGCAGTTCAGAGGGGTCTTCATGCACATGCTTTTTCTCAAATTCCATCTGCTTAAGATATTTAATAAGCTAAGGTGCTATATTTTGGGATAGCATATCCTGATCTCTATCAGTAGTGTGGCAAAAGCTACCAGCTGATCTCTGAACCCACTTTCTTTTCTTGAGAATACAACTAGACTATATTTCCTAATCTTCTTTGTGGTTGGGTGTGGATATATGACTGAGTTCTAGCCAGTGGAATGTTTGAGAAAGCGTTACCTCCACCCCTGCCATTTATGATTCTCCATAATCTTTCCCCCACCACGGTGACCTTGGGAGCTACGTTGAAGGTGGTGGGACCACATGCTAGAAGGAGGCAGAATCGCCTCTTAAAAGACAACAATAAGAACACTGGTTTTAGACTTGAGGTAAACTAGAAGTAAACTTGTATGTTCCAGCTGCTGGTGCTACCTAAGCTAATATAAGCATGAGCAGCAGACTTGCTGTATGCCCTCTTGGTCTTACGTTCTAGTGGGAGACAGACACATAAGCAAACCACATGAATAGAAGCATTTGTTTTATACATAAAAATGATATAGCCTAGATATAGAAGAGACCCACATTATTGTTTTAAGTTCATACTAAAAATTAAAACTGGTGATGATACAAAAATAATTTACAACTTTAGAACAAAGTATCACTTTTTCTCTTCATCCTGCCTCCTCTCCCCTTTGCAATATATACACATACCTCTTTTACCAAGTAAAGTCTATTTTCTGAAATAGTGATGGGCTTCAAAATATGTAGCATAAGAGAAATCACATCATCCTCGGAATTTCAGTTCACTCTTCTCTTTGCTGTATGATAAACCACTTGTAAAAAGATGTAAATGTATCTTTTTCTGAGCAATATCAAAACATTGGTTGACTTTTTAGGTTTCTCCCATGAGCAAGAATACAAGAAATACTGAATACATAGCCTAGTGGTAGAACTGCAGAAAAATATAACTGAACTGGTAATTGAAGAGGTCTGAGATCTAGCCCTAATTACTTGATGTTAGTTAAAGTAGCTACATCTACTCCTGGACCTTAGTTCCCTCACCTACAAAATCGGCAGTTTGGCTAATTGACCTCCCATTTCTCATATTTCCAGCTTCCAATGCTTTTTTGTTTGGGGGACAGAAAACAGTCAAAGTGTGGCTCAAATTGCAGTACCTAGGAGACATTCTGCGTGGTTTATAGATTCCAAAGATGGGAGTCAGTGTGAACCCTCAATCTTTGACACTGAGTTAGAGGCCTGACACATTATCCAGAAAAAGGAGACTGAAGAGACATTGGAAAATTCCAAAATGATGCAGGGATTCTGTTTCCATTATCCAAAAAACTGCCCAGGGTATTTGCTTCACTTGATCTTTGTACTTCTGAGGCAGATTTTATATATGTAAATAGATATAATATGTATATTTTTATATTTATATTTATATATACACACACATGTACATGTGTAATTCTGATCCCCCAAATCTCTGAGCCTTCTTTGTCCTTTGAAGCTTCAGCCTTTCAGAATAAGAACTATATTGTTCTTAACAGTTGGGTCTCTCTCCCTTCTTGCTATCCCCTGCTCATATTCTCTCCTCTTTGTGTTCTGTCTCAGACCCTCTCAACTGTCTGGCTCCTGCTGTTGTGCATTGTGATTTAAGGTGCTCTATGCTTTCCTTTCCTTACCACGGTGCCTTTGATTCAGATACAGACGGATACATTATTGATCAGATTTTGGCTGCTGCTCTTAGCTGGCTGCTGCTGCACTAGTAACTAATAAGCTAGTAAGCGAAGGGTGAAGAGAGCCGACCTCCTTTTAAAAAACAAGTGAATGACAACTCCACAGCCTGAATTTTGGAACCTTTAATAAATGCTACCTGCTTTCCTGCTAGGATTCCTTTGCCTATTTGGTCAGGCAGCTTGACTGTGCAGAGGCCGGGGGATCCACATACCAGGCTGTGAAGGCCTCCTGCTTGGATGAAGAAAATGATATTCTCATATGGGGAAGACCATTCTTTATTTCTTAGTGCATGAGTGGCTGGGCTTCTTTGCTAAACATTCCATATAAAAACCTAAGTAGCCATTTTAAATCAGATTCTTTATAATCCTGTTTAATATTTGCCACCAACCTATGATGTAGTTCTATTATCTTTGCATTTCAGATGAGACTGTTTAGGTTGAGAAAACTCAGGAACTCACATGGTGGGCACTAGGTAAGTTCTCTACCCCTCTTTGTTAAAATGACCCAAGTTAACATCACAGCTAAAGATCATAGCAGAGTCATAACTGAAATTCAGGTCTTCAGACTGTGAAGCTATGGCCTTCTCTTGATACCAGATGCTGCTATGCTACCCATTCTTAAATACCTTTTTGGGTCCTCGGAGACATGACTGAAAAAGATACAATAAAAGATTTCATTAACTTAGCTAAAATTCTTCCCTATTTAGACATTCAAATGCCCCATGTCAAAATATTTATCAAATTTTTCAGTATATATACCCTTCAACCTAACAACTTCATAATTATTGTTATGCTTGTCAAAGAGTGTGTGTGTGTGTGTGTGTGTGTGTGTGTGTATGTCCACAGACGTGTATACAAACATGATTATGTTAGCCTGTAATAGAAGAATCTGGAAAAAAATTTAGGGACTACTTAAGTAAATAATTATAATCTGTAGAGTTGAATACTATACAGATATTAGTAAAATGAGATAGCTACATGAATTATTATTTTGAAAAAATCTCTAGGTTATATTATTAAATGATACACATTTATATAGGCTGAACTCCATTGTCAAAAGTTTTATCTATCTAATATCTATCTATCTGTCTTTCTATTCATACATTTATATATCTATCCATTTATCCATTCATTCATCCACCTAGCTACTGATCCTGGTTTATGTATAAAAATTTTTATATTTTGCTGACAACGTAGATAAAGATCTATTAAAAGCAACCTCCACTGAGAGAGTGACCATAGTAAAGGGAAACTTACATTTTATAGTTTACTTTTGTGTGCTTTTTGAATTTCTAACTTTGTACAGATATTGCTTTTATTTTTAAAAAAAGATGCCATGCTAACTGAGGCTAGCTGGGCTCTGACATTATGGAGAACTTTTCTTCTTTATTTCTGTATTTCAAAACCTTTGTAAATCTTGTTTAAAAATGCCCTAAAATCAAGGCTTAACGGCTATATATATAAATACAGTGCTAGTCACTTTTCAGGAAAATGAGTTTTGAAAGATGAAGAGAGAGGATCACGGGGTTATAAGTCCCTTAACAGTGAGCAGAAATGTAGGGGAGCAAAGGACGGCAAGTGAAGGGAGCCAGGGCGACTCTAAGCTATGTGCACAGGCAGCGAGAGGGAGGTCTGCTCTGGCAGTGAGGAAAATTGGATTCGAGCCCCGCTCAGCCACCTCCTGTCCTCCTGCACATGCCACCTAACCTCTCCTAACCTCAGTTTCTTCATTTGTAAAATAAGGAGATTTTGTTGGATGATTTTTGAGGTGTCTTCTAGCTCTGAAATCTCTGAAATCTATGAAATGTAATCCTTTCTCCCACCACATAATTAGACGGGAGGTGGGAATGAAATAATGAACATAACTCATCTCTCAATATGCATTTTCTCGGTCCTGCAGATGGAAGTAGTGGACGGCTATTGTTTTTCACCTTCTCACTTACAACCAGGGTAAGAGGAAGGGGAATTTTGTGCTATGTGGTATTTTGTATTTTATCCAACCCAGCTCACCTTTTTAAAATATTTCAGCCCCTCTAATGTTTTATATTCTAAACCTACAGAGACAAAAGAAGCCTGACCTTGTCCCAGCCATTCCTGCAGACTGGCAAGTACCCCAACCCTTTACAGTTCTTGGCTTGGGTCTATAAGCCTAGATGATCACTGTTTAACCCTGTGATCTAGGAAGGCCAGTGCAACTTGAGAAACAGTTCTTGGACACCTACCATACATTAGACAGTGCCAAGCACCAAATATTCAAAGATCAAGGCCTTAGTTAGAAGAAAATATGAGTCTAAAGATATGAGTCACATTTGTTACAAGAGTACGTCTCACACCAGGCTGATGGATTAGATCAGAGCTTTGGAAGTACAGAGGAGGGGCCATTTAGCCTGAGGAAAAGTCCTCTGAGCTGGGCCGTAAAGGTGAGAAGCCAATATGTAGGACCTTATTTTGCTAATAGTTTCTGACCTTACCCTAGCAAGGAAAATATCTCCATCCCTCCCCACATGGCAGCCGCAGAGGCGTTCACATACGCAGAAAATAAGCAAGTCATCTGGAAATGAAGGATGGGGAAGGACCCAGAAATAACAGAGCCGGTTTGGGAAAATGGAAGAGTAAAGGAGTGGTGAGTAAGCCAGGGGAAGAATGGGCCCTGGAAGGAACTAAGAGGGAAGCAGGTCAGGCGAAGGGCAGTGAGACCTTGGGCATGGGTGGTGCCTCTTAGATGTTATAGGCTTCATTCCAAAATGCTCTTGTTGCCTTATCTTGTCAGAGACTGGGTTTCATTGTCATCCCTTAGTAATTGCTGCCAGAAATTTACCTCTTATCATATATGGTTCCTCCTTATGTACAAGCTGTTTTGAGCATGGCAAGTTTCATCCTGAAGCTTTGACTAACTGGAACAAACTCTGCAGCACCATTAAAGCACAGACATTCTGCTGGGGTGAAGATGAATGGAAATGCAACTGGGAAGTATTTCATGACCAGGGGTGAATAGATGGAAGAAGGAAAGAAAACATTCCTATCGTGAAGTGATTTACACTAGATTTAGACTAGAACTCATAGCCAAGTGCAAGAATCACATGTAAAAGTGCAAATACTGTATTATTTTCCTTCAAGCAACGTGTCAGTTTAAATCAAATCAGAAAATACTTTTTAATGATATTATTGCTTCCCAAATATTTTCCCTCCTTGATTTATTTACTTTTCTTCCAGCAGAGTAAGTGTCAGAATTACTGGAGTCCCAGGGTCAGGGAGAAGAGGACATGATTTTAATAGTTGACCAATGCCTGTTTTTTATTGGGTAATAAATTAAGAGGCTTCACAGCTTTCCAAATCCCAAAGGGTCTCCCATCAGCCTGTAATTTCTGAAGCCAGAGTTCTTGAGTATAAGGACTGAAAATTTCTAGAAAGGTTCTATTCAAATGTCAAGTAATATTCCAATATCTAAAGCTAGTAACAGATGTGTTCAGTCAGGTACTTTGTGAAGTCACTAGGTAGAAAGAATAATTTTGCTTTGTGATTAAGGAGGAAAGATCAAGGTAAAAGAATACTTCATTTTGATGCCTAATAAGATGTCATAGGGTGTCGGGCAGATGGGAGGGGGGCAGAGAGGATGGTTATATTCACACCTAGTGGGTGCAGTGTGCACCATCTGGGGGATGACACGCTTGAAGCTCTGACTTGGGTGGAGCAAAGGCAATACATGTAACCTAAACATTTGTACCCCTGTAATATGCTGAAATAAGAAAAAAAGATGTCAGAAAAGCAGAAGAATTAATGACAGATATTCTCTGTTTAATTATTTTAGGTGTTGACTGGGGTCTAAGAAATGTTTACTAAGCCATGAGTGATTTCCATGTTATGGTTAGAATATCTGAAATCTTGCAAATGGGGTCTTGACTTTTCAATGCTAGAAGACTAACAACATTCTCTATTTTTGCAGGTTCCAACATATGCGGTTTCTTTGGTTGAGCTGTAGAGTGCTCTGAATCTATATGATTATAAGATATATTATCACCAGGTTCTAGCTTTATTATTTACAGAGAATTAAGGACCTTATATATATCTTTAGTTATACTTTTGTTTGCTTATTCTGCAAATCACAAAGTGAAATATTCAAGGTCTTATTCAAGACTTTTCATTGAGTTGTGATGATAAGGCTAAAGGAAAGGCAAAAATAAAATCTTGAGCTCCTGATTCTTAGTCCAATGTTTCCTATAGATTCCACTATCTCTAAAATACCCAAGAGAGGGATTCTAGAGAACATCTCATCAGAGAAATCACAATTCATAGACAAAGCAAAGTTTTAAAAATTATCTGACTGGCAACTCCGTGCCTTGTCCCCGGCTCCTTCTCAGCCCCTGCAGCTCCCACATTAAGAAGCCGTGTGGCTTCCTGTGGAGCATGTGATGAGCAGCTTGACCGGCAGCCTAAGGCCACCTGAGGACACCAGGGAGCGTGATCGTGCATATGTCCCAAGAGCAGTTCTGGAAATCACGATTAATAAATAAATGAGAACCATGAGTAATAAAACCTCCCACTATTGCTTTCTGTCTTTAATAACCAATCTGATATTTAATCAATGAGCAAGTATTTACTTTGAAAAATATCAAGCAAGAAACTATGAAAGGTAGAGACAGATAATGAACTGGTTCCTACTCTCAAGCTGCTTGTAATTTTATCTTAATAAGGCACATTCTTGTCTCTGGTCCACTGAAGCGTAAAAGAGCCATTTTCACCTTATCTCAGAATCCTCAGATATTTTCACCTGCAATGGGATATGATTTGTGCTGTTTTGGTTATGGCCAGTACGAAATGTGTGCTCCTTTTTTATATAAGTATTAGAAGATATAAAAAGACAATCCATGTGAGCTGCCCTTCCTGAAACCAGTCCAGACGTATTCATGCACATTGATGAGGAAGTGCTGAGGAGGTGCTAGACTGTCCCAGCTGTTCATATGGCATTGACTCGAGGGGAACCGATTCACGTCACGATGCAGGGCAGTTTTAGTTGATGAATGCGGATGGATTTTCATAGAAAAGAAAGGACATGAAGAGGAGTGGAGACAAAGTTCTCTCTGCTTTGAAGTATGTTAGTGCTCTTAGGCAGAAAAGGCTGCTCTCCTAAAGAGGGAAGTTTGGGACCAGTCATGGCCATGCGGGAGAAAATTAGAGATCTGAGACTATTTTCTCTGTTATTTGTGGCTATCTTCTCAGTAGATGAACCCTCATCTAACTACTTAACTGGTCCTGATAGCACGCTATTCTTAGCATAATATGGTAGATATTCTTAAAAAAAAAAAAAGAAGGTAAATGATTTTGTATAACTCTTGGCAACCCTCAGGATGACTTGGTATGGATCGGTTATCATTTATCATCTTTCTGGTTTTAGGGATGCCGTTACTGGTCAATCATAATATTATTTCCTATAATACTATTGAAAATAAAGCCATAGCATTAAAAAATGCTAATTTGATACAAATTGCATTAATGTCTTATACCTCAAGCTTTCCAAGTTTCAGCCTCCAATAGAAAAATATTAATGCTATGCTTTGTAAAATATATACCTGGAAGTCATGAATAAATATTTTTGGATATATCAAATCATGTAAAAATGCACTGTGAAAGTCGACTATTTAAAATTGTTTCATCTAATTTAACAACTTTTACTGAGAACTGATTTCATTGCAGGCATTGAACTGGGTGCTGTGGATTTACAGATGAACATAACTTGGTTCCTGTCATCAAAAATCTTGAAGTTTATATAAGACAGAGATGCATGAATACAAAATGTCAATATCATATGCTGAATGCAAAGACAGAAGTAAGCAGAGGGCAGAATAAGAGAACAAAGAAGGAGCAACTTGTTCACCTTGTGGAGACCAGTAATAATTCCTGGAAGAAAAAGAAATGGCTGAACTGAGTCTTGAAGGAAGAATAACGTTTCTTAAAGAATTCTTTGGTCCAGTAGTCGTTTCTTATGTTATTTGTATTGTTTGTGTAACCTTGGCTAAGACATTGCTTTAATTCTCTCTAAATCTTCAATTGCAGAATAGGAAATTAGAAACAAACTTACTCAGCAGGTGATTTGTTTATGTCAGTTCCATCTTGATGATCTACACATTCTTTGGTTCTTTCTTATACTTTTTAAAAATATAGTACACGTTCTTAATGCAAAGCACCCTGTCTTGGGTTTGTATTGTAACTACTATCAAAGCATTTATGTTTAACCTGAAAATAGGAGAAATGAACATTAGTGGTTCTGCTAATAAGTCTTATTGAGTAAGTCTACACCAATCTGGGAGAAAAGAACAGTGCATTTGTTTTCATACCTATATTAATGAACAGAGTTATGAAATGGGGGGAGGATGACCTTCTGGAGAGAAAAAAGCTGAACAATCACATCAAATTCTGCCTTCTAAGACGTGTTTATATGTCTATGATTTTGTGGCACCAACGTTCATTCTCAAATGCCTTTCTCTTAACTACATATTAGTGAAGAAAGAGCTTATATTGGACAGATTTACATTTACTTTTCTCTGGCTTTCCTGGAGGGATGGGGATGAAGGTAAGGGTGATGATGACAGATTCATGTAAACTCAAAGATTCTGATTTAAAAAGCCTTCAGTCAGCCATGCAAATAATCATACTTATTGTGAAAGAGCTGACATATTGAGCCTGAGGGCAGGAGACCATGCCCCAGCTCCTCCTGCATTGTTTGGTAAATGACAAGGCTTCCTACATTGTCCTGCACATCGTAAGTCCCTACATGTGAAACATAAAGATCTAGATGCGTTAAAGGTAGGCTTTCCCTTTCATTATTGTGTTTACAGTGTTGAGTCATTAAAACACATTATTGATGCATTAAAAAGTAATCTATAGGCTGGGGAAAATATTGCACAAATACATTAATTAGAATTAGAATTATACTGTCTGTCCATATATGGAAGAAAACCACATGCCAATGAACTGTTTCAGGTGATAGTTGCCTTACCCAAGATTCAGTAGTTTCAAAATGAAGGTAAGAACCCTTCATCAAGAGAGCATCATGTAAGGGAGCCTTGATACATGCATTGCTATCTACTGGAGCCCAAAGACATCTAATTAATTAGCCTTTGGGCTGTCTCTGAATATTCATCTTTTTTTCCCCCCTCTCCCTTAACTGCTGCACAGTATATGAAGATTCTTAATTTGCACATGCTAATACACCTTCATAAAGACTTCCTTTGGAAAAGCTCTTTAAAACATTGAAGCAACCTTGACTGTAATGCTTTATAATGCTTCTGATTTAAAAAGCAAAATGTATGCATAGAGCTTTTTTTTCTTTAACCTGTCAAACTTTCATCAGATATTGGTGATTTTTAAAGAGATTTTTTAGCAAGGAGGTTAGAGTTCACAAACTCTCATTGGTTATGGAACTCAGACTAATAACAGCTAAGATGCCTGATTCATTCAATATAGAGCATATATCTGATGGCTTTATGTTGGAAATCTTTTTTTAGTACATATGGAAAAGAGAAATACATATTTTTCCTTTTCTAAATCCATAATCTAAAAAGACCAGATACATAATGAAAGAGAGATCATAATCTTTTAACAAGGATATAGATTTTTCTGACTAAACAATAAATCTTCAGTCAGGTGGATAGACCAGTCCTTGCTTCTCAGCATGTAACTGACCCTGGGAAGGTGTACAGAATAGGAAAGGCCCCAGAGTTTTACTACCTGAAAACAAATTCTTGCTCATTCCTGCACAGGCTTCTTTGAACTACTGCTTTCCCAACCACTGAAATCTAATATCGGGGGCCTATTTTTTTCCTAAGAAGGTTTTATGCTGAAGGAAAGGCAGCAGTCTTTGGAGTCAGAAAGACCTGGGTTCGAATCTCAGTTTCCTTATTTTGATTTGGGGCACCAGCCAAAATGAAAACATAAATCTATCAAAATACAAATAAATCACATAAAACATATATGTGTGCATATATATACATATATACACACGCACACACATATATGTATATGTATGTATAAACTTGTTCATATGTATGACTATATATATGTAACCTTGTATATAGATATATGTATATGTAACCATGTATATAGAGTGTATATAAACAACTTTGCTAGTGATATATACATATATAATGTGTATGTATATATGTGTGTGTGTGTGTGTGTGTATATATATATAATATATATATACATACACTACTGATCCTTGAACAACACAGGTTTGAACTGCATGGGTCCACTTATACATAGATTTTCTTCTGTCTCTCCCACTCCTGACACAGCAAAACCAACCCCTCCTCTCCCTCCTCTTCCTCAGCCTACTCATCATGAAGACAATGAGGATGAAGACTTTTATAATGATCTACTTCCACTTAATTATTAGCAAATATATTTTCATTATGATTTTCTTAGTAGCATCTTCTTTTCTCTAGTTTACTTTATTATAAGAATATGGTATATATTGATAATACATATAACATACAAAATATATATGAATTAATAGTTTATGTTATCAGTAAGGCTTCCTGTCAACAATAGATGATTAGTAGTTAAGTGTTTAGGGAGTCAACAGTTATACACAGATTTTTGACAGCATGGGGTGTCTACATTCTTAACCCTTCCATTGTCAAGGGTCAACTGTATATATGTAACTATATAACTCTCTGTCTTGCTCTCTCTCACTCTCTCTCTCTATATATAATATCACCTTGCTATTGATAGCAAATAGCAAGGTTATCATTAGCTTAAAAATAGATCACATTTGTAAAAGCAATTAATGCAAAGCTTAAAAAAAGGGAGAAAAGGGACATTTTCATTATTTTTTTAATTCCTTATTTCCTTCCTAAAACCTTGTCAGTTACTCAGTCCTGCTACCGACTCTCCCTTTGAAAAAAGATTTTTCTGTCTCTGTTAATTTTCATATGTGTTGTCACTAGTTCAGTCCAAATATTCACTATCTTGTATTTGTGTTATTCTGATAACTGCAATAATAGCTACTGTTCCCTTAACTGAATTTTTGTTGCCTTTAAGACAAATTGATAAATTCCTATTGGATCAATTTCCAAAGTACTTTTTATCCTGTTACTTCTCTATTCCAAATACTCCAAAGTTCCAGTGTTGACAAGATATAGTTCACAGATGTCAAAAACTCGTACAGCTTGGCCTCCACCTGCCTTGGCAGTAATTCTCCACTATCCCTTATCATGAAATCCCCATTTGAAAGCTACTGGCAACCTGAGAGTAGAATCAAGAGAAAATAAGGGGAAAAAGCATAAATAATGAGAGGAAAAGAGGGAAAGAGGAGACAGAGGGCCAGAGGGCAAAGCATTTAGTGGGAAGTGGCCAATTTTCCCCAAATATGAGATCAGGAATTATTCTGGGCTTAATTCTAACCTCCTCTGAGGTGCATCCACAACCATGTCTGGCTAGCCTCTTAGGCCGTAGCCACACCTCAACGCACCTCAGAATTCACTTCGGATTCAGATTCAGCTAGTAAGTATCGAGTGAATACTAAGTACCAAGCATTGTGCTGCGTGCTGTGTTATATCATTTAATCCTCTTCATTTATCCAGTGAAACTGGTGATACCATATCTATTTTATGAATTAGGTAACTGAGGCTCAGAAAGAGCTTTTAGAAGTGAACATAAAACTTTTTTCTTTCCTCTAGGTCCCTATAATAGAAACATTTATTCGTTATTTATTAATTCTTTGATCCACTTCAATGTTCACAGAACCCTTATCATGTTCCATACATTCTTCTAGGTGCTGTGGTAAGCTGAGTTGCAGCTGTTCCACAGATGTTTTCTGCCCTCAGCTGCTAAAGGCATATGGTCCCAATTCTGATGGTTTTTACAGCCAGGTTTCTCAATCAGAACCTGAATCATCTCCTCTTGAGCTGGGAATTTTGCCCTATTCTCCTTATCAGAGACAACAAACTGGGTCTCCTCCTAACTGAATTTTTAGCAATTGCCCTGGAACAGGACAGAAATTAAGCAAATAATTTATTAACACACACATATATGTGCACAAAGTAGCTGTTTAATTAAATTTTGTGAAATGAATGAATAAAAAAATTACGGCTTTGATCTATGGCCCTTTTCCCATTTATCTGTGTCTTTTGTCTACCAGAAGAGATTTTTGGGGGTTTTTTTGTTTTGTTTTTGTGTTTTTCTGGAAGGAGAGCAGTTTTGGCGATTGGGTGTAAGTCTATGTGGTGAACAGTAAATCAGCTTGCAATAAGCTTGCTACCGTGTCCATGAAGCTCTGCTACCACTGGGGGGCAAAACTGAGATTGGAACCCATTGGTATAGCTTAAGGTTTCTAGTTTTCCACATCAATCTTTTTAATCTAAATTACTGAGAATTTGATAAGAGGGAGAAGGAGAAAAGGGATGAACAATAGCTATTTGTTGTTCCAGGCTTTTATTAAATTATATTTTAAAAAACCCATGGCTTTTATGGGCTCTTTTATCAAGAGTTCTGATACAGGGTGAGGACCCTATGGAACCCTTGATCCAGTGCGCAGCCATACCCAGAGTTACTGCTTTGAGTGGAAAGAGATGCAAAGGCTGTGCGGGAAACCTCCAGGAAGCTGGGCATGTCACAAAAGGGAAGCGGAACAAAAGCGCTGTGCCCATATGCTCAAATCAAAACCAGTCTGAAACAGCCCCACTGTACTGACTCCTGGCACAGAGATGAAGTGGCACAGCCCCTCGTTGCTTCCCTGCCTGTGTAACTGCAGACTCAGGTCACACAAACACATTTATCGGTGACTCTGGACCTGTCTGCATTCTGGCTGGTGCCCTGCCATGTCAGAGATGTTATACTTGCATCAGACTGTCTTTCTCATAGGGTACAGGCCCCTGAGATTCCAAGGGGTGCTAATGTTATCCTCTCCCTGGTGTGGTCTGCCTTCTTCTTTTCAGTGAATGAATGTTTCAGCTAACATCTCTTTTGAGGGTACAGCCTTAGAGCTTAGTTCCAAATCACACTTTGCCCTCTCATATTCGCACTGCCACAGTCAGAAAATCTCATCCAAAATTAGTATCCCAGAGCAGCTATTAAAGAAAAACAAGAGAGAGACAAAGAGGGGACCCTTACTCCTTGCCTCCTCCCACCTACTCCTAACTCCAGCGTGCCTGTCCATTGTTTTAAGGGGTTCATTTTGTTCTCATACTCTATCACAACTCCTGTCTTTGTGGGTCCTCCTTAAAGCAAATGTTGTTAACATTTTTCAATCAGGCTATATGGATGGCATGCCATCAATGTGCAGGACACATTTCAAAGAATGTACCAAAAATTCTACGCATTGTTTTGGCTAGTTATCTTTCTACCATTTTCCCATTCAAGAAAATGGATCATAACATAAAGAAGTGAGAATGACATTATTACAGGGATGACCTTGAATCTGTTCTAATTTATGGAAAAACATTTATACCTTAACATTAGATCCCATTATTTGCAGACACTTTATAACTGATCTTGATGACCTTGACTAAAGGTTAACATAAATGAACAACAGTCTATAGCATCATACTTGTTTAGAAGGCTATTTTGTATGTTTACGCTAGGTTGGTAAAAAATTCATGTCCCAGTTTTATTTATCCTTACATTGGACAAGTGTTTACTATTTTGTTGCTTTTTAAATAGCTCAATTCTATTGAATACCAGGGAATGCAGAAGTGGGAAAGTCTACTTAATCTGAGCAACAGTAAGATGTCTATGGCTTTCCACCTGCCAGAACACCACATGAGAAAAAACGCCGAACAGCAAAGTGATGATAAAAAAGAGCCACGTGTACAGACAATTGATAAGCATACGCTAGTGAGCTGGCTTCCCGCTTCTTCCACCAGAATATTATTGGATTTCAAATGCATGGGAAAGAGTGAGTTTGAGATTTGCTCATAACTTTAAACTAATTCATGTGTAAATTTTAGGTGTTTGGGGGAATACCAAGCACAGTAGTTTCATGGTTTTTAAATCCTAACTGGGCTCGTCTAGTCTAAAAATATTGGGTTGCTGAGACAGTTGAAGGCAGTGGCTAATGGAGAATCTAGGGCTATCCCTAAATTTATGGAATTCGCTCTCAGGCTTCTCTCTGACAATGCAAGAAATTAAGGAATAAATATAAGCATGGAAAACAATCCATGGTAGTTCTGCTTGCCCTTTGGCATTGTCTTGCATGTATTATGTATGGTACTCATCTGATATTAGCAGTTGACAATGTTAACTGTGGTAAAAAGGATAATGGGAAGCAAAAATTAAAAATAGAATATAGACTTACCAAATTAGAAGCTTAATGAGAAAAGATCTCTCCCTCATTAAAATTTTTCCTGTCTCTTCTGAACCAATTTTCATGCCTCCTACTGTTACGCCCATTTGATTCTTCAAACTAAGCTTTAAGGAAAAAGTTCCACCTTTGATTAAGGAGGCCCAATTATTTTACTAATGGAATGACTAATTATGTCAAAACCTATATAACATACCTGTATATTTTTTCCCTAAAATTAGATTGGGTTAACACAGCTGTTTCCTGAAGGAAAGTAGTTGAACATAGTGGCAGCTACCTTTAACTAATCAGGTAAATCCTATCCAAAATTAGAGATTTATAATTCTAGATCAATTAAGGGTTTCAGGAACTCTGCTTTGTTGTGATTTTGAAAACCAGCTTAAACTTGGACAAGATTTATTCAACAGAGTCTCCCTGGATAGGTGAGCTTAACAAATATCAATAAAAACCATAACAATTATAACTAGTTTCCTATCTGGCATAGAGTTGACATGTAATGCAAGTGAGATAGAAGCCAGTCACTTTTTAGGAATTTTGCCTGTTTTGTCTTAAAATGGAGATCAATATATTGCATCACCGTAGTGAAGAGATTAGATCTGGACAGCCTGAGCTCAAACTCTGTTTCTTTACCCATCAATTGGGATGACTATCCATACCAAACTTGTAGAGATGGTGTCAGGATTAAGAGATACACGTAAAACATTTAATGCATCTAACACTAAATACATTAAAAATAAAAGTTATTTATTGCAAAGTTATGTCTATTTAAGAGACAGATGTTTCTGAATGTTAGAGATATTTTATGCCCTTTTTTCCTGTTTTTCCCTTGCTTGCAAATAATGTCATTTTTATTCTGTTATTTAATTATGTGCTTTGAGCATTTTAAAGACATGATCTATTCTTAAGAGTCAGATCTATTCTTGAGAGTCTCTCAACCTTAAATACTGATGTCAATTGAGACATAGGAAAGAATGGCAGGGAACAAATGAAGGTGGCCTGAGAGACTAAGAATAGATACTGAGGGGCTGTAGAACTGTTCTGACTATCTTAGAAGTAATCATAGGGCAGGCTCTTCCTAATGGAAGGACTTAGGAAAACAGTGTGTAGGGATGCATGTGTGTACATGAACCTGTGTAGAGTTTATCACTGTCATCTCAGGTGCTTTACTTAGCAAATGAGCTCAGCAATATTTCCCCTGAAATTGCTTGCTCTGGGGTGCTTAACAAACGGTTGGCCGTTTAATGGCCCGAGGCAGAGCCAGGGAAGGTTAACACACTGACAAAATGGGTATTAACTATGATAACAACTATTTTCATGGGGCATTATTGCTATTATAAACCTTATTCAACAACACAATGCTAGCAATAATTTTCTTTTTCTCCCATTTTAAAATTAAGTCATACTCAAGGATGTACATGAAATAGAGAAGATTTGAAAACTCGAAGTTTTAGATCTTTAATAGCCTTTTTGTAATTCTCTGTTGTTGCAAAGAAACACTCAGATGCATAATCCAATGCTTGCATAAATTATATTACTCAAACTAGATGAAGCATATCTAGGAAGAGAGATGGCAATTTATTAGATCCTACAGTGACAAAAACTCACACTTTTCTCTCCCAAGCACTACCAAATTTCATCTTGACTGGACTTGCTGTCCATGATTATAGCAGCTACCCTGGCTTGGGCATATTTACATGGGAAATCCCTGTCCAACTGCACATTGCTTGATTGGGAAAGAAAAACCCTGAACACTCATCTAACCTGGTCTCATTAGCGCAGAGCATGGATAATTTATCATAGTAGCACGTGCAAGAAAAACATCTGCTCAGTAAAAATGAGACATTTCTCTGGTAATATTCACTTGTGGGGCACAGGCAAGAACAGCCCTGTAGCATAGCTCGCTATCTGAAGGAAAGGCAGGGAAGAGAAGGGTGGGACTCCTACTGGAGGTGAAATAGAAAGGACAGACCCTGGCTCCATTTGTTGGAGCCTGTTCATGAGCTGCGAATGGCCTACCCAAAAGAGGAAGGGGAGGGGCAAAGTCAAGCACCTTACATCCTAATTGTCCCTAAATTAGGACTGATAAATAAATCTAGGGTGAAGTTGCGGAGTAAAAATATGTAGCTGAGTCCCAGCATAGCCTGTTCTCAAATGAGTCCTTTGGCTGCAAGAAGCAGCATTGCTAACTCCATTCATAGATTGAATTTTTCCCTCTGCGTCTTGAGCCAGACTAGATTTGGCTTCTTTTTTACTTCTCTTTCCATGTGTATTCTACTCAATTCTCTTAGATTCATTTTCTAATCTTTTTTGGCTTCCATTTTCCATTGTTGATTCTTCTCCTTTCTGAGTTTCGAACTATCTTCCTTGGCTATTTCCTCTCCCTCTTTCTTAGAAATTGCTTTCACTCTCTCCACACACACACCCACACACACACACACACACACACACACACATACACACACCCTTTCAGAACACAAAAATAAACTTTAGGATTCTCTTTGCCGTTGTACTATTCTGTACCCAGTCACTTTCCTATGCTTTCCTATGCCAGCTGGCGGCAGCTCTGCTGACTGCAGGCAATGTTCCATCGCTAGCCACTGACTTAGGAAAACTGCCAAGTGACTTTTTGTCAATTCCTTCTTTCTCCCTCCTTGTACCTTTAGCCACACTTTAATTGTAGTTTGAAGTCACCAGCAGCAAGTTCCTTATATACTCCAACATATGGAGTATTAAATTTAAGCCTGCTACACGTATATTTCCTATTTTTGAGTCAAAGACAGGATGGCAATCTACTCACATTTATTACATTTTTGTTGTAATTATGTATTTTAAGACATCTATCATTAGGAAACAGTGACATCTTGGAATATCTCAGCTAGGTGGTCAGGCAGTCTTTACCTGATCACAATTGAAAATAACTTCACTACTTTGCAAGACAGTAAGCATCATTCTATTTTTAGTTTGACTTGTGACAATATTCTTAGATAAAATTTATTTCCTAATAACTATCACCCACAGACACTAGTTCTGCTATGTAAAGCCGCAGTCCCCAACCCCCTGGCCACAGACTAGTACCAGTCCATGGCCTGTTAGGAACTGGTCCACACAGCAGGAGGTGGGCGGCAGGCAAGTGAGCAAAGCTTCATCTGTATTTAGAGACGTTTCCCATCACTCACATCACCATGTAAGCTCTACCTCCTGTCAGATCAGCCATGGCATTAGATTCTCATAGGAATGTGAACTCTACTGTAAATGGCACATGTGAGGGATCTAGGTTGTGAGCTCCTTATAAGAATCTAATGCCTGATGATCTGAGGTGGAGCTGAGGTGGTGATGCTAGTGCTGGGGAGTGGCTGCAAATACAGATTATCATTAGCAGAGAGGTTTGACTGCACAAATAAATGTAATGCACTTAAATCATCCTGAAACCATCCCCCCTATCCCGGTTCATGGAAAAATTGTCTTCCATGAAACTGGTCCCTGATGCCAAAAAGGTTGGGGACCTCCAATGTAAAGGAAGGCTAATCTGTTTCCTTTGTGACATAACTTAAACAATTTTAAAAGATCTATGCTCCCTCAGTCTTCTCTAAGCCAAATGTGTTTATTGTCTTCAGTATTTGCCGTAAGGGAGATCCTGCACAATTTTGCCCACACTCTTTTGAACCAGGCCCATTTGTCACCACCCCAACTCTGTTGTGGTGTTCAGAATTGAACTCAGAATTCCAGATGTGGTCTAAGTCATAAAGTATATAGTGCTTATTTGTAAGAAAAATTTTTTTAAAAAAGCAGTAGCGTACTTGTGGAACTCATTATCCCCTCAAGTTGTCATAAGTTGGAAATCAATAAAATGAAGAGGGAATAAAATCTTTTTGCTTTAAAATTCTAGGCATCTGTACAAGTTATGACAATTTAAGTTTAATCAGCTATACCTACCACCCTTTTCTACTTACAACCCACATCTATTAGAATGGCTGTACTATATGCCTATCATTCCATCCAAAGCCAAACAACTCAACCCAGCCCTTGGTGGAATTGTCGAGACCCTTATTTTACATTGGTCAGAACCTAGGACTGACCCATTATGGCCATTCATGTCATAAAGACCTTGAATCTTACAGGCTAGATCAGATTCAAACAGCTCCGTGTATTTTGGTTCCCAAAGTCTGGGGTCCCCAGGCATGTACAGAGTGATGCTACACTACCTGTCGATCCTATGACATGACCGAGACAGTGCACAGTCCAGGCTGCCAAATACCACAGTAAAAGCCAACTGGGCTTCGGAGCAGCTAGTGAGGTATTCTGTTTTGATGTTACACTTGGCATGCTCATGAACTTTAACTCCTGCTATCTGACCAACTGCAAGGAAATGGATATTTGATTGGGTCTGAGAGGCTGAGAGACCACCACAGCAGCAAGGGCTTTCCATTCGTTTGTGAAACATTGTTCCTTTGATCTCTTGCAGCATCTTTTAAATGGTTATGTGTTTGGGCTTACAATTCATTGTGTGTGAGTTCACAGTTAAGACAAGAAGACTTTAGAGAAAAAGAGTGTGACTTTATCAAACTTAAAAGGTGCTATAAATCTCCCCAGGCCCCATGTGGGAGGATTATCTCATGTTAACTCTGGCCAACTCCAAGAGAGAGCCATGCCAGGGGCACAACCCCAGGGCATGCTAGAATATGGGAATTAGAGATGATAAATCAGCCCAGACCCATACTTTAAATCAATGTCAGCTCCATCTGAACGTTGTCTTTGAAGAAATTAATCGATTTCTTTCTTTTCTTTTTTTTTTTTCTTTTGCTATGAGAACAAAATCAGTGGCAGACAAATTGTTATGTACATCACTGCCCTTTGGAGTGAGCTGGCTGTGGCTGGCATTTGCACAATATCCAGAGTGGAAAATCACTTACATACTGGTAAACTTGTCAAACCTCTGCCCGCTTATAGTGTTTTGCTGTTTTGCAGTTTTGCTGGGCTCCATGCTGTTCTAGGTACTATTTCATCATTCCCTCAGGAGGTCCCTGCATCACAGTTTTCTGTGCCTCTGACCCAAATGCCTTCTCTGTGTTCCTAATTTTTTAAACACACTATTTTCTATCTGCCTCACTTCTCTATTTAGTTATTAAGTGGCAAACAGGATTCATCTTTCATGCCAATAGCATTTTATTAGTAATAGCTGCCTGGAACATTGTTTTGAGAAAGATGATGAGGCCATGTCTGGGCTCACTGTGATTGATTGAGAATGCCTTCAGTGGGTACATGATGGTGAGGTGGTAGCATGCGTGCCACTCTTTGATAATTTCTCATGCAATATTCTAAGACAAATGGAAAATGAATGCATATCCTGACATGTTGTTTGTGTCCAAGAATCATTTTATACCTATAGGTTGCCTGTAGAATAAATCCATCATCAATAATGGATAATAGAGCTGCTATTTACTGAGTAAGAACAATGTGCCAACCACTGTGCTTGGTGGAGGACATGCATTACCTCAGATCTTTCCATCAACTCTACAAAGTAGGCATTGCTATACAAATTTTACAAATGAGAAAACAGGATTCAACATAACTTGAATAGCCTTTCCAAGCCATGTAAATAAATGAGTGGCAGAGGCAGAATTTATGCTCTGCTTCATTCTGCACCAAACCATAACAGCAACAACAGAAATTCCAAGCATCATGGACTCCACTGCATTTGTAAAGGAAAATCTCTAATTTTTTTTTTTTATTTCAGCATATTACAGAAGTACAAATGTTTTGGTTACATACATTGCCTTTGCTCCACCCAAGTCAGAGCTTCAAGTATGTCTATCCCCAAGACAGTGCACATTGCACCCATTAGGTGTTAATATACTCATTCCTTCCTCCACCCTCCCACTTGCCCGACATAGGGTGAATGTTACTGTTATATGTGCACATAAGTGTTGATCAATTAATACCAATTTGATGGTGAGTACATGTGATGTTTGTTTTTACATTCTTGGGATACTTCACTTAGTAGAATG
>CAUYSK010062087.1:0-34648 GCA_963575035.1 Avahi laniger | reverse complement strand
AGTTTCAATTATGTCCATCATTTGGGTGGTGCACATTGCACTCTTTGTGCATGCATATACCCCTCCTCTCCTCCCTCCTCCCCCCCCTCCTCCCCCCGCCCAACGTCCAATAGATGTTATTCTTATATGTGCATTTGTGTGTTGATCAGTTAATACCAATTGATGATGAGTACATGTGGTGCTTAATCTGAAACTTTTTTTCCACCACTCCAATTTATTTCAGGTGTATATTTCCAAATCAATATCTAAAGATCTAACATACTATTTTTTAGAAATTTTGAAATAGTACACTCTATTCTCAATATAGTGCACCATACTTTGGTCATTTCCCCACTGGCATTCACTAGTGTCCCAGTGTTTGGCCACTACAAACATGTTATGATACATGTCCTGTGTGAAATAGCTTTATCCTATAGGGCACAGTCCCCAAAACCTCACCTACTACTAATTTATGTTATTAGGTGATTTTCTATCTTTAATAGCTACTTCAATATTTTTAAGAGCAAGATAAAGCATAAGACAACTGATTATATTAAAGTTTACTATTTATGCCATTAAATCTTTCAATCTTGTTCTTTCTGATTTCTTCAAAGTTTACAGAGTTATCAAACCTCCACAGACTTGATATTCAAATGCATTTTCTCATTTTAGCATGATTGACTTTTAAATGTTTATCTTTTTTACTTACATGTTATTTTGGGCATAGAAATTAAATTTAAATTGCATTTGTCAATTTTCTCCAAAGTATTACATTTAATAAACCATGCCTTCCTGTCTATTACTATTGCCAATAGATATCCAAATACTGTAAGTAGCTGTCTTAACCACATCCATTCAAACCATCCTATTTCTATATGTCATATTTGGTTTTCAATGAAACATATTCATTCATTTGTTTGTTACTATTATATATTTAGAATTCACATTGGCTATCTCACATATATTCAGTTCCTATTTTGAGAAGAAATTGTTAGGTGCAAGAAATATAGTAGTGAACATATAGATATGGTGCCTGCCCACATAGAGCTTAAAGTCTTTTGGGAAAGACAGTTATTAATTAAGTGAAAGTTGAAGTGTAAAATTTCAACTGCAAGACTAGTAAAACTTACCTGTGATCTCTATTTTTCATATGATATTCTTGAAAGATTCTTTTAAAGGATTTGAGAATTCAGTCAATATAGGTTAGGTTAAGGAAGGGACTGTTTGAAGTGTAAAAAACACTGATAAAAGGAAAGAAGACAAGATGCAAGTCACTTCAACTATATTGATATTGTAGAATAATAGTGGTATAAGAAGCAACAAGACTGCTCATCTCCTTCTGTGTGCCAGGCAATGTTGTTAGTGCCTCACATGTATTAACATATTTATTCCTCAGAGCAATCTGCGTCAGACAAGAGCATATATTCCACAATACTGAATACAACTTGAGATCAACTGAGGTGATAAATAAAAAATGTCCTGCGGAATTATGAAACAAACAATGAAGAAAAGATCTTAACTCAACACACTGGAATTGTGTATTAGAGCAGAAGCCAGATGAGAGGCTTCGTAATGGTCTCTAGGTCTTGACATTTGTTTGATAGTAAAAGTATCTCAAGAGAACCTACTACTAACTAGATGATGTTACCAAGTAATGGTCATGATGGAAATTGGTTATGAAACTAAACTTGACATATTTGAAACTCACTGTTAAAAAGAGTTTATTTTATTAATAAAAATAATATCTTTGGTAGTAAAATGATAGCAGAATGAAATTAATGGGATACAAATATAATAGGACAAAGAATAGAGAAGTTAAAAGAAATAGTAGTGTCATTAATAAAAATATGCGATACCACAATAATTAGATTTGATTGATAAATGCAAGCACTAGCTATCTAACCTATGAAAACAGGAATTTTATCTTTTATTTGGCATAATATCAAAGACAGATATCTATATAGTAATAATACAAACAAAATAATTCTATTCAAATAATAAAGAACCTATAATCTTTTAAGACAAGATTTATCTGAGAAATCTTCCTGTTAAATCCTTAGTCTTAATAAATTCTTGTTTGTCAAACTAAATATGGCTTTGATTATCAAATACAATGGACATCACAGTACATCTGTTGTTATTATGTCTGACTTCCAAGGTTTTGAGTCACACAATTGACCAGTAAGAAAGAATAACTATTCTGAATTAATTTTATTATCACAGAATAAATTATATGATGTAGAATTAATAAATGAATGGAAGTTTCTAATTATTGTCTTGTTTTTCCTCCTGCATCTCAAGAGTTTTAAGTGATCAAAGCAATAAACATTGGATAGGTCATAAATGACAAAAAATTTGAGTTATTTTTCTAAAGAAAATCATTTAAATTATAATTTCCTAAAGGAATTCTGATAGTAATTTATTTCAGTCCAATGTTCAGCCAAAAATGAGGTTGTAAACTCAAAAATGAGTAAGATTTATGAATAGTTCAATTGTGCTTTTAAATAATTCTACATCACTAATTTTCTAAGAGTTCCAAGTTGACAGAATTACAGCAGTCTCCTCACAGTGTCTAACTCTGATGTTCTCGTTTATTTATTTTCTTTTCTCTTGATGTGATTATCGATTGTCCAGGTGTTTTGAAGCTATTACTAACTTTAGATTTACAGTTACAGCAGATAGTTGAAAAGAAAAAGATTCAACAGTTCTTTAAGTGTCATCCTACAGTTCTCTAAACTATCAAACTTAAGCTATTCTATCAATGTCTACCTTTGGTCACACATAATCTGTCTAGAGGTAGCTATACCTATTGTGAATCCATTATCGATAACTTCTGCCATTTAAGACCATATTGAAGGTCAATTTCATGTCTGTTTCAAACCTGATTTCTCACAACTGCCTGTGTGCATGCTGCCCTCCGGTTAACTGAATAACACTATTTTCTGACCTCATGTCACAATTTCCTCCTTACGTGGCCTTTCTTCATTCAACCAATATTTATTTATTAAATATCAAGTACTGTGTTAGCTGCTGTACCTTCAGTAAAGAGTAAGATACTCACAACTCTTGTTCTTTATCTTAGTGAAACTTTCAAACAAGAAAGTAGACAATTTCAACATAATGTGATATGCTTTTTCCCCTCTTCCACAATGCCTTCCCTTGCTCCGTTTCAACAGCTAAAATATGCATTTCTCAAAATCAATTTCGAATGAAACTTACTACATAAAACTTTGCTGTATAATTCCTTCTGGTATTGCTAACTTTTGGAACCACTAAATTATTGTCTGAGCACATTCTGCACCAATTTTGCATCCCCAGCAGTGTCCCAGCATGCAGTTTTTCACTGTGCAATGGTTCAAACATTTGTATGACCTTTTTTTAAATGGTGTAATAATGAAGCACAGATTTCAACCATCTTTCCCTTGGAGATGTTGGTATGCTCGCATTTTAATACAATTGTGATTCCATTTGAGGGAAAAGCATCATATTTTACAAATTTAAAGTGAAAGTTTAAAGTATCTTTGCAGGTAAGTTAAAAAATTCATCTGTCATATAAAATTTGTAGTGCCCATATTATTTAACTTGGTTTTACTTTTCTCCCAATTACACCAATATTAACTGTAGTCTATATGTTTCAGTGTTGCCTTTTTCTCCACTTATAGCATTTGTGCTGCTGCAGACTTCTAAGGCAATCTTTAGCACAGGCAACAATGTACCTTATATCTTCAAATTCTTTTGTCTCTCCCAGAGCAAGTCACTGCGTAAGAATACTTGTCCTGCTTCGGTCCTGCTACAGTCTACCACCATGAGAAAGTTGAACCTTCTGGTTCGTGTCCTGAATAATCAATTTAATTTGAAGAAATTGATGTCAATTCTGTTCCTGTCACCAATGAGTGTTAACCTGGGCATCTGCTCTTAGATGGTACTACAGAATTTCTTCACTCCGGTTTCTTGACAAAAAGAATAACCATGAATTATCAAGAAGTGAAGAGTAAGAAATGTTATTCATGGAGAATTTTCTGAAAAAAATGCAATCATTTAGTCTTGACCTTTATCCTTGGGCAAGCCAAACAGAGAATTCTAGAAATTCCATTATTTAAACTATATTTTATCGTTGGCCTCATTTAATGAAATAAAAACAGTCTTATGATAATTCTCGTTTAATGTACTGTATGGATACCATTGAAGGTTGACACTGTTCTACTGTCTCTCTTTTATGAGGACAGATGGCTGCAATATCCCATCTGTCAGTAAATCTGTGTTTCTTCTAAGCAGCAACTTTTCTTTTATATTATAAGGGCAGTAAAGTCCAATGGTCAAAGGCGGGTGCTTTGAAGCCAGAAAACCTGGTCCAAATCTTGTGGCAACCACTTACACGCTGATGACTTTGTTTCTTCTTTTAGAAATGAATGGAAAGTAGTTCATACCTCATAGGATTATGAAAAGATTAAATAATATCAAGCATACAAATCATCTACAAAAATCCCTGACACAGAGTGGACCTTCCCTGTTAGTTATGATTCTTAGGGAAATGACATATTTTGAAACTAATTTTTTTTTCTATTTTCTGGCTTCTAAACAGAGTAGAGCCAAATGTGTTGCCTTTCTGACACTTTGTAAATGACAAAAAATCATCTACTTATTTTTCTACTTTTATTCGCTCTTAACTACAGTGTTTTATTTAATTTTATCCTCTATTTGTTGTATTGCATACAATTGCATAAAATTGCATGCTCCAAATTTTTTGTGAAATTAAGTAGTGCAAAAATGGGTGCATACATAATGTATTTTCATTTTAATCTTTTGTTACTTCAAGACAAATTTTTTGAAATTAAATAGCTATTCATAGAAAGAAAAAGAGAGTTTCTGGGAATGTTTTTGATTCACATGATCACTTTGTGATAAGTGAGTTGCAATATTTGAATAGTTTTTATATTATTATTATTAACTCATATTACATATTTAATAATTTTAATAGATGCAGTTATTGTATCTCCCATACTTATTTGCACCAAGTCTTTTCAAACATGATAAAAGGCAGTACATTTTCTCATTTTATGTTCAGGTCAGCTGCCTCATTTTTCTCAGACCAGGCTTAAAAGCCAATTCTATAGTTTAAAATATTTTCAGTTGCAAATAATAGAAAGCCAAAACAAACCAACTTAAACAAAAAATCTAATTTTTATGTTCACATAACTTCACACTCCAGTAGTTTGTATTTCCAACATGGTTTTGATCAGAGCTTCTGCTGTTCTCTTCAATCATTCTTTCAGTCCTCCTTTGTAGATTCAAGCTCATCTTCTGCCTGGCTTCCCTCAGGGCCCCAAAGTGGCTTCCAGCACCTACCAGGGCCACATGCTGCCTCAAGAGCATCTACAGGCTATACAAAAGAGCAACCTTCTTGAGTTTCTCTCTGATTGGAACTACCTGGCTGATGTGGCCTCTAAACTAATCACAATGACAAAGGAGATGGCTTTATCTTGATTGAATCAAACTAACCAATTTCATCTGAGAAGCTGAACAAACTCACCCAAAAGGCATGGAGGTTTTGCAATAGAGAGTAGTGAAATGGTCTTGGGGTAGCAAATAAATCAATTTACACATCACTACCTTTTTTACAGCTTGAGCTTGTGACGACCATAAAACCATTTATGGTAATAGACAAAACCATTAGTAGCTATTAGAACCAAGAGTAAATTACTCCTTATTTCGTTGATTTGTTCATTCCTTTATGCAATAGATTTTTGCTGAAACCTCTTATGTAGACAGCCATTAGTATCTAAATCTCTGGGACACAAAGAGTTCAATAACTGGCTGGGCTTGAGTGGTGGTTGTAGTGAGGGTATGAAAAAATAACTAGAGCACCCGTCATTGTTTGCTCAGCGGTATAAAAAAATTTCCAGAACTCCTCCTGTGAGAAGCCTCAAAGCAATTTTATCCTCCTTTAAAGTTTTGCCCTTGAATCTGCCCTGAATCATGTGGCTTCTATTGTAATTCAAGCATAGTTATGATGATTTTACTCAGAACAAACTCTTACCCTATCTTATGTACTTTCTGTGGACCCAAAGAAATAGATTCTAAAGTAGATTACAAATCAACCATCCTCTAATAGCATTTTCTAATTATAAAACAAATGGCTATGTATTAGAAATCATGCTTCTTTTAATACCAAGTTCGTGGGTGGTATTTCAACAAATGATTATTTGTATTTTCATACATTAACTTTTGGAAAAAATAAAATATAACGCAATTAAACTATGTATTTGCCTCAAGGGAAGATTGAAACTCACTTCCTAGCCTGCTCACCATTACCTACAGGTAATAATAGGAAGAAAAAATTGTTTTATTAATCAGGACTGCTAACAGGTCTGCATTTACTTTTCTAAACAAATCATTTTTCTAAAGCCCCAGGGTTAATGATCCATGGACTTTAATAATGAGTAAGTTTCTTGATTGAGATTTTTGTCAATTAAAACAAAGTAAAACAGAATTGTCATTCATTCATTGGTACTCAAAAAGAGGGAAAATAAATTTGTTAAAGTATTCATATAAATTGGTCATTTTTAGTTATTTCTTTCTCTTTAAATTAATGAATTGTTTGTCCACAAGAATGTGTTATTTCTATATGAGCACACAAGAGTATATTCTAAGTGATCTTTCAGTTTCTGTAACTACTAATGAACACAATCAGCTTTGACAAATACTATCATAGTTTCCACTAAGTTTGCATTCCACTTGTTCAATTTCAGTGTTCCAGATCTAAATCCACTGCCAATTAAACACATGATATTAATATCTCTACCTAACACCTTTACTAATAATTTTAAACTTCTTATTCCATTCCTGGAATAAATATATTCACTATGGAATTTACATCACTGATTAAATGACATATACAATAAGAATTTTCATTCATTTTTCTTTCTACAATAGCTAATTTATCATGTAGTGGCAACGTATTGTAGAATATTCTGATTAATGACCTGCTATTTTACAGAATTTCATAATAAGAAAGAGCTCCTTGGACAATAATAATTTTAATCCTTTTTTTCTATTTTTTCATTGCATCATTGCTTTTTAAGTACAAGTGGATCATTATTGCAGCAGGGGAGAAAGTGGCAAAGAGGAAGCCTTATTTGATTTTAGTCAATTTTGTACAATGTTTGTAGAACTAATTTAGGCCAAAGAACAAAGTATCTTATTCTTCCATGCCAATGCTAATACGATATTACTTGAATTTTCACTGCATTTCTGTTCATTGAGGTTTCCTTCTGATTTTTTATCATTAAAAATAACAACATGAGATTCTCAAATATAGAGTATCATAAAGATAGACTATTAAATTTTTCAAAAAATTTAAACAGTATACTGATCTTATCCTCAGCGGGTTTTTTCCCTTATTAATTAGGGTAGTTTTTTTTTTTTCATTCTACTTCTATTAACAATTTCCTTTTGGCTTACAATTTTTTCTCTAGCTTATGAAACGGTCTGATTTTGTAAAAGATTAATCTGATATTAAAATAATTATTTTCATAAGAGTGAACAATATGATACCTCTAAGGATCTCTTTTAACTTAAGCATCTAGGCACAAGCATGTCAGCACATGAAATTTATTCATGCATTCATAATATAAAATCAAGGAAAATTTTTTGTGCTATTTTTCTGATTCTCAATTTTTCAAAGAGCCACCCACTGATTGTACTTAATCTTTTTGTGAGCTGTAATCTTTTTGTACTTAATTTAATTTGTACTTAATCTTTTTGTGAGCTATAATCTTTTTGTGAGCTAATTTAAAATTATTTTCTAAAAAAAATTTTGGTCCTGTTTTTATATGCACAGAGATCCTTGAGATACTCACCAATTTTTACAAATAGTTGTCTATTTTATCATTAGCTTTGTTTATTTTTAATATTTGTAGCTCCAAGGCACCTGGCAAGAAAAAAGTTAAGTTTGAAAATCACTTCTACTCTAATTTCCTAACTGTAGGCGGAGAAAACAATGTGCATGGAGGATTGGCAGTAGGGTGTTCTTGGTGTAACACTTTCAAATCCCTTCTTGGATTGGGTCCCACTTGGGAGCTTTGTGCCTGGTTTGGTCTTAGTGACCATTCCCAGCTCAATAGAATCACTTTCATTCTATGGAGCATTGAAATTATCAGTCAATACTTAAAGGAACCTCATAAAAACAACTTCGTGGAACTCTGTTTCTCCTTTTAGAACACTGCTGAAGATGTTATTTATTATATTTCGCAGTCTTCTATGTGGTCCTGTGGGAGAAATTTCTTTCTTTCTCAATATCAGGCACGGTTGTTTATTTCCACAGAAACTAGTATAAAGGTAATTTGTTTGTATCAAATGAAAGATAATCTGATAAGTGCATATTTTATAAATATTCATTCAACATATATTCATTGACCTCCTACTAAGTGCTATATACTGGTCTGGTGCTAGAGATACAGTAGTAAACAGAATAATGAAAAACATCCCTGTTATCAACCAATTTTCATTTCTACGAGTGTACATCTGTATGAATCCATGTTCCTCAGAAAGAACCAATAAGAAATACATATATACACACATATATATGTAATTATATATCTATATGTATATATGGTATTATATATGTATATGTGTATATATGGTATTAAATATGTGTATGTACATATATATGTAATTATATACCTATATGTATACGTGGTATTAAATATGTGTATGTGTATATATGATATTGACTCACTCGATTATGGAGGCTGCCAAGTTCCAAGATCTGCAAGGTGAATGGGCAATTCAGAGACCCAGGATAGTCTGTTGTTTAGTTCCGGCCTGAGTTTAAAGGCCTGAGAGGGAACTAATAATGTCATTCTAGTCGAAAGACCAGCAGGATCAAGACCCAGGAAGAGCCCATGTCTCAGTTCAAATCCAAAGGCAGGAAAGAAGATAATGTTCTAGTTTGAAGGCTATTGGGAAAAAAAAGATTACTCAGGGGGGAGTCAGGATTTTTGTTCTATTCAGGCCTTCAATTGATTGGATGAGGCATGTCCACATTAAGGAGGGCAGTCTGCTTTACTCAGTCTATCAATGTAAATGTTAATCTCATCCAAATCACACTCACAGAAATATCCAGTAAAGTTGACACATAAAATTAATCGTCATAGCACTTATGACTCAAAATCTATAACTTCTTTTCAGACCACTTCCTTGAGTCCCAGGCTCACGTATCCATCTGCTTACTAAACATATCCTCTTCGATATTAATAAGTATCTAACACTTAATGAAGTCAAAAGAAAACACTTGACTCCACACTTTTAACTTCCAGAAAAAGGCTCTGCCTTTTTCAGTGTTGTAAATGACACCATCACTTGCCCAGTGGCTCAGGCAAAAGCTTTGGGATCACTCCTGATGCATCTCTTTCTCAAAGTCCTTACTTATTAAACATAATTGTTGTTATCATGGCAATGTCCACCTTTCTCCAATGTTGCTTCCTCCCATGACTTCTTCATTGACAACAGAGAAAACTTACTAAAATAAGCAAATTTGATCATGTCAATTCTACCCCCTCATCAACTAAATATTCTTTAATAGCTCCCCATAACATATAAAGTCCATTATTCTCAGTGTAACATAAAAGACCTTTCATGAAGCCTGTCTCTCCATCTCATCTGTCATCATAATGCACTCAAGCTGAATCAGCCCACTAGCTGCCCTAGACTCTTTGTATTTCTCTGAATGGGCCAGCCCCTAGGATTCCATGCCTTTATATCCGAATTTCTCTCTTCTTAGCTTGCCCTTCCCCAACCTTTTCTACTTCATGCAGTTTTGTCTTTCAGAACCCATCCAAATACCACTTCTTCCCAGCATCTTTCTTTGACCACCTAAGTCTGGTAGCACTCAGTGGGTACATCCATTACTTACTTTTTACACTCTGTCATGACTGTATGTTTACTTTCCCTTTCCACCCTGTACTGAAAGTTTCTTTTGAGCAGAAACTGAATTTCACGTACAAATTACCAGATATAAAGCCTCATATGTATTAGACACTCAAATATTCTAGAAGGAAGAAAGGAAGAACAGGAGAGAGGAGAGAAGAGATTAAATAAAGTTCATGGATTGTTTAGCATCTAGAGTTGTGATCTTGTGTTACATGATTTCCTAGGGTGTACAACAGAAAAGATTCAACAGAATAAACTATGATACAAAGAGGGTAAGAAAAGTTACCTTCCTCCAGGCTGCATGATTCCCTACAAAGGATCACATCAGACCAGCAGATGTAATTCTCCTACACAATGAGAGGAGCATTACCATTTCATGAGTAGTGCTAGTAATTTCCCTGTTCCAATGGGGCAAAGCCTAATAGCATACAAAAATTCCAGGAAGAGGGCCCTTAAGTGATACAGCCCATGGATAGCCATGGGCCTGCTTTCTGTCGCAGCTGGTCTCCTACCAACCATCATGGAGCCCATGATACTATTTGGGAAGCAACAGTCAATATCCCAAGATTTTCCTTATTCACCATAATATAGAAAATTCTTTATTATAACAAGGAAACAAATCCTGATCAATTGATAGAAATTATGCACAATTTCTGAAAACAATTCAAAGTAATTTTCCAGAAAAAAATTCTTTCTATTTATAAATGCCCTAGTAGTATTAAGAAGTCCCATTTGTATTCTACTTCTTCAATAATTTCTAATTACATTTACTCTTTTTTAAGTACCATCCTTGAAGATGTAATTTGAAAAAAAAATTATTGACTTGTTATTTTAGTATATTAGATATCTATTGTAAAATATTACTCCAAATTTATAGCTTAAAACAACAGACATTTATTATCTTACAGTTTCTGTGTCACAGAAAATTTGCAGTGGCTTAGCTGGATGGTTCTGGCTCCATGTGTCTTGTGAGATTGCAAGGCAACATGTTAGCTTGGACTGCAGTTATCTGAAGGCTTGATTGGGGCTGGAAAATTCACTCCCAAGCTGGCTCACTCACATGTGTCTGGCAGGAGGCCTCAGTTTCTTGCCACATGAACCTTTCCATAGGATCTGCTTGAGTGTCCTTATATCACTCTGTGAGAGTAAGCAATACAAGAGAGAGCAAGAAGGAAATACAATGGCTTTTATGACATATTATAGCAAGTGACGTGCAATCATTTCTGCTGCATTCTATTCATTAAAAGCAAGTCACTAAATCCAACTGACAAGCAAGGCATGCTGAATTAAACTTCACCTTTTGAAAGGAAAAACATCAAAGAATTTTTAGACATGTTTCACCACCACATATGGGCATTATAAAAACAATATTGCTCTTTACTCAACAAAAATACATAGTATTTCAGCTTTATTAAGTCTGCTTTTACAATGAAACCATCAAGTGATAACATGCATTATATTATAGGAATACTTAGACTTCAAAATGAGTTTTTTAATAAATTTTATTATAAGTCTCTATCTGCCTTGATTTTCATTGAATGGGAGGGGAAGAAAATGCACAGCTGTTTGCACTCTAGCCTCAGACTAGAAAAAGACTATCCGATCTATTCAATCCTGTATACCTCTCTTTGACTTCATATAGTTGAAAATATCTAGGTTAGGAGACCAATCGTTTGATAATGGACTGTACAACAAATAAAAAGTATCCTGAATGAGACTTCCCATTGGCGTGCCTGTTTGGAGAGAGGGAGAAGTACGTTTATGGCAGAGATTTTTAGCTGTCATTCCTCCTTCTCACTTTCCCTTTTCTCATCTTCTTCCCATTATTATTCCTTTTCCTCTTCCTCTCTATCTTATTGGAAGCCAAGATTCCAGCTGACATACCCAAGAGAGGGGGAGAGACCTAACATTTCCGAGACTGAACTTTTGGCTGCCCTCAACCTCCTTAATTTATTTTGGCTACACAGATTAAGCAACATGCTTGTTGGCTGCCCATTTGCCATTGTCCCCGGGACATTATTTTCTGTTAACCATTTCCAAGCTCTTTGTAGGTCAGGACCCCTGGTTGAAATTACAACCTTTGCCTCTCATTAGAGTAATTGCACACATTTTGCTTTCCACCTGCACTCTGTTGTCTTAGGTTCTCTCATTCCTAATGGTGTCAAGGAGCTAGTTCTGTAATAGCATCTCTTCTGGGCCTTCTACAGAATATACCTAGTTGGTGGATTTTCCAGCTTTATGAAGTATATCCACTCTAACATTTCACGTCCTCTAAGCCTCTTGAATTCTTCCTCATCAATATGCCACAGAGTTTCTTGCATTTCTATGTTATTTAGTGAAGGCCTTTACTTGTTCCATAGAGCTTGGAATATTCCATATTTATCCTAGCAGCATGTTAACTGTGTCTTCCAGAATCCTTCTCAGGGCATTAAATCTCACATCACAGGAAAGTGCTTCTATATTGACAAAGTCTCCCTAACTTAACTTTGTGCTTTCCTTGAGCCAGCATTCTTAAGATCCAGACTCAGATATATTCTCTACTGTTGCTTCTTAAATCTCGATAACCTTCGGCATAAGGTCTCTTTCCTCTCCTTAGCATGCCTACAAATGCCCCTGGCCAGGTGTTTTTTGAGTGCTTACCCTAGTTATTGGTCTGATGGCCAGGAATGGAAAGGAGGGTAGATCCTAGGTGCTCACATGTTGTCTTGCGTGGAAGAGGCCTATGCATCACCTTCGGATGAGAGAGAAGCATTAGTATTATTACAATGAGGAGTGGGCCACTTCTGCAGCCCAAGAAGGCTCAGGGGAAGAAGGGACTTAAAATTTTCAATGCATCTACCTGTGTGCCTCCATCCCAAGTCTCAGGAACCTATTTATACCAAAAAATGGACCTGAACTTGACAGAGCATACTTGCAGGGGTTGAGAATTCAACCCACTATAGATCTCTACTTCTTTTTTAATTAAGTCCTAGGGCTGGTATTCAGCTTTTTCTATCTGGGTTGCAAAAAATGAAAGACTCTTTGTGCTGTTGAGGAGGTCATCTAGTTTTTACACTTCACCTTAAATTGGTGATTAATCACCCTCAGACATTTATTAACTTTTTCCAATGTTTGATTACCTTCAACCACAATCATAAAGTTTCATAGTCTTTATGAGAACTACTTACCCCAAACCTCTCAAAGGCAAGATATTCTGCCTGCTATTGCATTCATTCCGCTTGTATTTCATTGCTTTTTCAGCACTGATGAAAATCGAGCAATTGTTCTGGTACAGTGGGGTGTACTTCTAGCTGACAAGTGGGCAATCCAGCAGAAGGGTGACTTTAAAATCTGTTTCTCAAATCATATCTGGTACCAAATGTCTATGTAGGTTTCCCAGAAATCCAACTCTGAAACAGAGATTTGCATGCATGTTGCTTATTGAAAGTATTCTCTTAGGAACAATACCTGCAAGGAAGTGACAGAAGCAGGATTGGGTAGAAGGAAACCTCACCCATCCCCTCAGGGAGCTCTGGACCTGGGATGGACATTCTAAATGGTTCTGAATTGAAACAAGGAAGCCAAGTCTGTATTCCAATTTCAACCAGTCATTGGTGTGGGTTGGCCTCTACAAGGATCCAACCTTGGACACAGGAGGTTCCTTGAGCAAAGAGAATTCCTAGATCAGGACCATGGAAGTTGAGAAGGGAGTAAGGAAGCTTTCTAAATAAGGAATAATATGGCATAGATATAGAAAAGCATACTTTTTTGTGAAAAATAGTGAATAGTTCATTTGTACTATAATAAAAAATACAATGAAAGGGTATAAGTGAAAGATGCCTATGATATAATGGGTATAAGTGGGAAATAAGTCAATTGGACCAAAGTGTGAAAGACTATAGAAACCAGAGAAAGGGGTTTAATCTTCATTTAGTAATAGGAAGGTTTTTCTGAGTTATAAGATGATATAAAATTTTTTGAGTAGAGGACAAAAGAAAACATTTTTCTGATTTGTCAAATTCAGTCTATTGATTGCCCAATTTCAATTTATAACACAGTTTTATATATTTCAAAGATACTTCCAATATTTTTACCTCTCCATTTCCTCTTTCTATAAACATAACATACACTGCACACTTCCTTTAATAGCAGAAAAATAAAATTGGATGCTTGGTTGGCTTGTAAAAAAGTGATTTGCATAGAAACAGTCTACCAGGAGCAATATATTTGATAGTTTTGAATAAGCAATAACATGTGATGATTTTCATATTGCTCTTCAATATCTCAGAAGTATAAAAACCATTACTTGAGTCATTAAAGCTAGAATGAACAGTGGGGAATTCACTCTATGAAGAAAATATTTCTGTCGGCAGAATGCTGAAACTGTTGATCTCATAATTATGTAACTCCTAATTTCTATTTAGCTAAACTTTATTTAAATTAATATGACTTTTTCCTGTTGCCTTGGAATACCAACCTCTAAAGACATTTGGTAGCTACACTGTGTAATCTAACAGAACACTTACTGATTTTCTATGTCTTCGAATTCAGCTTTTAGTCCAGGATGTGCTGACATAACATCCCATAACTCCAACTCCGCTCTACTTAGGAACAGCAGGATAAGCAGCAATTTCTAGAAACTGCTTCCTAAATGGTAAGAAAAGTGGTATTTCAACATTAACTGCCAGGAAAGTAACAATGCCTACAAGTTTACTTTCTTCTTTTCTGTTTCTTATGATTCAAACGAAAGCATGATTCTAGTCTGAATACCTTACAAATTCCCTACTTACTTTACATTTATTAATAAAATTCCATACACGCCAGAATAAGATTCTTTGGTTTCTCTCTCCCCATATTGACACTGACAGGGAGATAATTTGTTAGCATATTAACGTATCAAAGTTTTATCATACAAAACTGTCTATATTGGTATATAAGCAATAAAACAGTTTGCATTACAGTGTTTCACTCTCAAGAGTAAGAGTACAACTTGCCAATGAAATAGAACTTACTGACACAACCTCAAAGAATGAAAGCCTACAGGAGAAGTGGTGGGCGTGGTGAGTCTTTCAGCTACATAGGAAAGTCTTTGGAAGTCAGTTAGAAATAAACAATAAAAAATGTTTTCATGATCCTCTGGACACTGTATGTACTCCTGATCAGTTACCGGGAAATCTGGGTCCTTTCTGGGGATGATTTTTCCCACGTAGGCAGCAAGGCAGAGGCAGACTTAAACCAGACAGGGCTTTACAGGCCAGGAAGCACTTTTACATATTTATCTCATTTGGCCATTATGACAACCCCATGAGATAAGAAAAGTCAGGATCATTCCACTGTATACAAATGAGAAAATGGAACCAAAACAAGTCATCCAAGATGACGTAACCAGTAAGTGGCAGCAGAATCAGTGATGAACCTAGACTAGCACTTCCAAATCGTGTTAATTTCACTCCACCACACTCCGATTTTCAGAGTTTAGCTATTTGGTTGACCTAAGTTGTAAGTTAATAGAAAATACATACCTCAGAGTGTCTTCTGTTTATACCTGGAGAAATAACACTTTAAGAGGAAATATGTGGTGCTTTCCAGTTGTCTGGAGGCATCTCAGGTTTCAAGATTGGAAACACAAAAGCTGAGCCAAAGTCCGCAATTTAGAATTAAAGCCTCCACAGAGCAACACATCATCTATGTATTATTCTTACTAAACTGCGAATCTAGTCACAATTTGAAAATGGAACATTCTTCAAAACAGCTGGCCTGGGCCCCTCCAAACTGTCAATGTTATTATAAAGACAACGAAAGAGGTGATTGTTCTGGACTAATGGAGAAAAAAGAGATATGGCAAGAAATGCAATGCATGACTGGATCCTAGATGGGGGGAAAATTATTGGGACAATTGATGAAATTTGAAATAGGGATTTCATACCAAGGATCGTTGTACTGATATCAAATGGCTTGAGAATGGCAATGGTATTAATATGTAGGAGAATGGTCTTATTATTAGAAAATATATGCTGAATTCTACAGAGGTGAAGAATCATGATGCCTGCAAATTGCTTACAAATGGTTCAGTAAAAATCACAAGTATATATGTATTATATATGCACAAAACTTATATATATTACATATATATAGAGAGAGAAGCAATTTTGATTAAAAATAGCAAATGGAAAGTCTAGGTAAAGGATGATACATCAATGTTCATTGTACTATTCTTGCAACTTTTATGTTGATTTGAAATCTTTCAACATAAAGAGTAAAGCAAAATAGAAATACCACAATAAAATTTTTCCAAATTGTTCAATCAACTTAACTTGGATTATAATAATTTTGTATAAATTATTAATACCACTTAGATATTTGATGAATATGTTACACAGGGTCAGGTTTCCATATATGAATGAGCGAAACTTACTTTAAGCCTTAGGATAGTCTTACTTTACATTGTTATTTCTAGCATGAGTATCAAACTTTTACTTTAGTAGTAATAAAATAAATAAAAAGATGGGAAGAAAGAGCAATGAGAGAAAGAAGGAAAAATACAGAGGAAAAGAGGAAAAGTGTATTTCCATGTTTTCATGTATTAATTCTTTATTAAGCTGAATTTCATCTATTTTTCAAGAATCATCCCCAACCCCTACTGCAAAAGGCCATAAATAATGACCCATTTCTTCAGACTTTGCCTCTTATTTTTGCTGCTGGGATCCTTGTCATCTCATGATACAGCCTATGTAATGTAAGGACAGAAAGTGAAGTGATTAAAAACTATGTCTCAAGCTACTGTTGCTGGGGAAATTTTGAATGATATATTTCTGGCTGCATGCTGGTGGTGTTAGATGAAACCCCCTCTTCCAGCAATCCCACAGCATCTTTTTCACCTCCATTCACGTACCTGGAATGTTTTGTTTTCTAACTGAGGACTGAATAAAAGAAAGATCTAGAAAAAGGGAAGGGGAGAATAGGCAGAAGCCTCTATCATCTGTTCCCTCTTCAGCCCTCTGGTCAGAACCTAACAATTATTATTAAGTGCTGAAATCCACAAGCTCTGAAACTCTTCAATAAAGTATAGTTGGATTTCTGGGTTAAAACAAGGAGGACCCAAATGAGGAGGTAAGTGGCACAGGACAGGAAGAAAGGTCTTATTTCTGCCTCTAGGTGGAACCCAGCACCTTTCTGGCCTCATGAAGAGAGAAAGTCAGGGACCGTCTAGAGGCGGCACTGTGACCAGGGCATTGGTGTTTTCAAGACGAGGAAGCTTTTCCAAGTAACTTCATAGGTAAAGGATAAGGACACATGGAAATCAGAGCAAAAGAAAAGAAAAGGGAAGATATGAGGATGTGGCTGCAGCTAACACAATGATATGTGGGCACATATTAAAGCTCCTTCGTGGTCACTGCAGAGGGCCTGCCTTCATTCTGGGGTGCGCCAGCTATAAAACAAACCTTTGAGTTACAGCGATTTGTCACATGGCAAGAACCATGATCCTGCATAATGGTTGAGCTTTATCTTTAGCTCAGGCACCAACAGGAATTTGCACTTCTGACCAAAATAAGCTGCTAGTGCCCTCCTATCACTAGCTAACATAGGGAATGGACCCTGCTGGGAAAATGTCTCCATCAAAGAGCTGAAACACACAGAGAACACTAATAAGGTTAGGAGGCCAGAAAGCTGTAGCTGCCACAGATATTAACAAATTTAGCAAGTATTCATTATTTGGCAGAATATATTAAAAGGAAAAAATCTCTCCCACAGAAATCGCTGATAAAGGCTCCTTAAATAAAGACTGTGCTTAGAGCAGTTGCAAAGTCAACAAGAAAGGATTTCCTGGGGTTGCAAAGATGGATCTCAAAGAAAGATGTTGGCATACAGTACACACATCCCAGAAGAGACAGAGAAACATGGAACATGCTAGAACATAACCAAATGCCAAAACATGAATTCTTCCTTGAAAAAAAGCAGTATAACATATGACCTAGGGATTAAGAAAAGGGCCTCTAAAACCAGACTGCCTGGTTTTGAATCCTAGATCTGCCATCTTTCATCTATGTGGCCTCAGAAAAATTATTTAAGCTTTTATTCCTCAGTTTCCCCATTTTAAAAGTGAATACATGCCTGTAGTCCCAGCTACTCCAGAGGCTGAGGCAGGAGGATGGCTTGAGCCCAGGAGTTTGAGGTTGCTGTGAGCCAGGCTAACTCCACGGTGCTCTAGCCCAGACAACAGAGTGAAACTCTGTCTCAAAAAAAAAAAAAAAAAAGTGAATATAATAGTATCTACCTCATAGTTTGTTGTGAGAATTAAGTGAGTTAATCTTTCTAAATGGTGCCTAGAATAGAGAAAGCATCAATAATATTTAATACCTCTTCTTAGGTATTAAATATTGTTGGTGATGAGTAACCAGAGGTAGAATCATTTCAAACATCACCTCTTTCTCGGGGGGGAATCATTAAATAGTAAAAAATCTCCCAGAGTCTTTCCTTTTCTTCTTTTGTTTATTAGATCTGAAAATGTATACAAAACTGTATGTGATTTTGTCATGATCATTGTCAATGAAAGTTAAGACTTATTGTCCTAAGTGAGCCAATACAGTTGAATAGCACTATTTATAGAAATTTATGTTGATGCGGCTTATTCTTGCCTGGGTGTCTTCCTGTTAATATAGCTCCTGGGAACACCTTCATCACAACACTCACCATACAGATGGCCTCTTCACCTAAACAGTGAGCTCACTGAGCCAGGACAACAGCCTTACTCAGGAGCTGCAGCTAATTTGTCTGAACCAGCGCAGTGCCTGGCATTCAATAAAAGCTTCTGGTTTTATCTCCTGTCATATGCCCATTTTTGTTATAAACAACAAATGTGATACTATTATAAACTTCAACCAGCTAGAAAAGGCCAATGAAAGTGACCATCCTGCGATCCCAAGGACCAATGTTACAACCCTTCCCTTTATAAACACATGCTGTCAAAGCAGCTAAATCCAGCAGGCTTGTTTCTATGGTTTTCCATTTCAATATTAGTTAATTTTATCTGATAATGAATATATAACATGAAGAGAAAAGTGATTAATTTTATCTGGTATGAAATAGATAATGGAGAAATATAAAGTATTAAAACAGCAAAGGCATCAGCAGGGAGGTGTCCTCTGGGATCATCTGCCAATGGCCTGCAACTTCTGCTCGGTTGAGATTATCTGAGGTCAGAATATTTGTTATATGCCAAGCATTGACTAACATCATGGAGTTCTAATAGTAAGGTAAGAATTAAAATGAATAAAACTGGAGGAGCGTAAAAATCTTGAAATGTGACCTCTTCCTCATTTCTTCGTAGCACTAGACATTTTATCTTCCGATAGAATAGTCCTCTAGCTCTGAATAGCCAATGACATGATGCTTTTTGTTGTTGTTTTAATAATTTCCCTGAAAGTTAAGCGATTTGCCCAAAATCATTCCACAATAATAAATGTGATTTTGTGTTCTTAAGCAGTAGCAGTGAAAAAAACGAAGAAATAAAAAAATGACAAATGTTGATAGAAATGTATATAATTCTGTTAACTTATGGATAATGTTTACAAATCAATTCTTTTTCAAGAATTTCTCCACCATTCTCATTTCGCCATCTTTCTCTGGGCATTTAGACTCTGGCAAAGCATTCTACTTGGAATTTTAGCTCTGTGGACTGCTGTAGGCTTGATTCACATTTTACATCCAAATGCCAATGAAAAATTCTCTCCAGGCCAATTGTCAACAGCCTTAGAATCCAGTGACCCATTACATAAGTCATTAGACTACTGGGGAGGGAAGGTGTTATCTGCATAGTCTGAAAAACTTATTAAATAGCATACCTAGAGGCAGGCCCCAGCATTTGCTGAAAGCTCGTATTCAGGAGCTCTGTTAAATTTATCACATAACCACTCAACTCCAACTCCAGACTTGGGAGACAGCAGTCAGGCCAATCATGAGAAAATTGATGTAAATCCTCAAAAGCTAAGTCTTCCTCAAACAGTTAACATGGAATGCTCTGTGTTCAGAAATCAACACAGCCTTTTAAAAAATGTAGCAATGAAAGAGAAATGGAGCCAAGTGCTAAGAATAAAGCCCCTTCCCACAAATATGACGACTTTCATGAAAAGTAAAGAATATTTGCTTTAGATGCACACAAGAATAATAAATAGTTTTTACATGAAATAAAAAGAGACCAAGGTAATAGGAAGGCAATGAAACTAAATTAAAATAACAGAAACAAAATCAGTGTTGGAAACAATAAATAACCTGAGACTGAAACATCAAGTAAATATTAAAGCGGATAAGATGAAAGATCCCATTCAGAAGGCAGATGATATTCATACAGGTTGATAAAGATGAGAGCCAACCTGCAAGCAACAGGTCTTCTCCCCAGAAAGGAAGCAATAACAAAAATCCAGTAAAGAAAATTCTCAATTGAAGAAAAACACCTCGAGTTGGAAATTGAGAAGGCCTATATTTGAGAAAAATGAATGAACAGAGATTAATTTCAAGACATGATCTAATGAAAACTTGCATTTTTAAGAATTAAGATTATATCCTGCAAGGGCTGGGTGCGGTGGCTCACCCCATAATCCTAGCACTCTGGGAGGCCGAGGCAGGCGGATTGTTTGAGCTCAGGAGTTCGAGACCAGCCTGAGCAAGAGTGAGACCCCGTTTCTACCAAAAATAGAAAGAAATTAATTGGACAGCTAAAAATATATAGAAAAAATTAGCCGGGCACGGTGGCGCATGTCTGTAGTCCCAGTTTCTCGGAAGGCTGAGGCAAAAGGATTGCCTGAGCCCAGGAGTCTGAGGTTGCTGTGAGCTAGGCTGACTCCACAGCACTCACTCTAGCCAGGGCAACAAAGTGAGACTCTGTCTCAAAAAAAAAAAAAAAAAAAAAGATTATATCCTGCAATCATCTATTCATAACAAAAAAGACATTATATTTTTACTTCAACAATAAAATGATACCAAAAAACCTGCTTCTACCAGGATTTCAGAGAAAATGACCGTGCCGCTAGTATTATATGCCCAGCCGAGTTGATAATTTCAGATGTCAAATACATATATATATATAATTCCAGATATACTATCCAAGCATTTATTCTACCTAAAATGGTTTACCCATATTTATCAGAGTAAGAAGAATTGAACATAAGCAATTACTGAATATGAGGAAGTTGTGGTAGCAAAGAACTAATAGCAAGAATTAAATACAGATATAGATAAATGATGTTAAAAAATTCAATTTAACGTTATACACTAACACTTAAATGTCATGAATATTATTATGCCTATTATAACAAAAACATAAAATTGCTTAAACTATTAAAATAATTATGTGAAAAATCGATGTTGTTTTATAAGATTAATAATAATCTGAAATCAAAATAATAAAATACTACATTCCTAATATTTCATTAAAGTAAGTAACTGACATTTTAATTATTAGATTACTACAGATTTATGATAACTTAGGCCAAATGTTTATCTTCCAAACCACTGAAAGAAACAGAAGCAGATAAAGCATTTTCCAGCAAGGTTAAGTATTACATAATTATTAAATGACAGCAAAAAAATGGATTGTAACATACATTGACAAATATCAGAGACTCTCTAGATAAGTCAGATTGACTTAAAAATAGCATGCATTATTTTTTGCATGGAGAAGTTCTCACAAAATCTCCCAAAGTGATATAGGGAGGCTTTACATTAACAGATGAATAAATATGTTCAAGTAAGCAGAGACATATTGTTATCATGGTAGAATTAAAATAAAAAACTTACACCAGTATAAAAGTACTATTTTATATTGGAAAAGTCACAATTAATAGAGTAGATGCAACAATATTAACCTTTAACTATGGGGAAATGAATAGAAATACCAATGAAACAGCAGGATTATAACTCTACTGGCCCATGATAATTCGTGTCAGTAAAATACATAAAATATCAAGAAATTTGAATAATAGAGTAATAACAAATTGTTTGACTTATACAGAAAGTCCTTCTTTTGAAATATTCATGGATCATCTACAAATACTGATTATATAAGGCATCATAAAAATATCATATATATCTAATGCAGAAAGATTACTTAGAAAAGAATTAAAAAGAATATTGCATAGCAAACTCATGCATTGCTCACTATTAGAAACACATTTATGTCCTCTAATTTATCTCCTTTTTATTATTATAGAAATAATAAAAGAAATTATTTTATTGTCCAATTTAGACCAAATGATTAAATGTTTAGAAAAAGGACAAAAGGCTGACCTGAGAAATATAAAAAAGGAAATAATAAAAAATAAATAGAAAAATAAATGCATTAGAAGCCATTGGAAATGAAATTAATAAATTAACCCAAGAATTGGGGAGAAAATTAACATAATAAGTGAATTTCTAAAAAATGTAACATAAAAGAAGGAATAAAGGGAATTAATGAAAATCCAAATGTGAAAGGAAAAGAAATGATGGATATAAAGAAAAATTTTTAAATTATAAGCAAATACTAATAGAAAAATCTATCAAAAAAACAATGAAAGAATCTCATTTATGAATACAGAGGAAAAAAATATCAAATAAATTGGTACTTCACAATATCCAGGGCATATATTGGTTAATATTAGAAAAATCTATATATAAAGTAAAATAGGAAAATAAATTATAATAAGAAAAAAATAATTATATTGACATAAATGGAAAAATCTGTTTTCAAGATTCAGGATCCATTCCTAATGATACTACTAAAAATGTGGAATAGAAGGGTATTTTCTCAACATCAAAAATCTTTATTCAGAACAAATAACATTATACATACTATTTAGTACTAGTGTTATTCCTAATAAAATAAGAACTAGAAGAGATATGTTCTCTATATCTTTTTTAGGTAATATTTCTTGGATGATCTGATTAACAATGCATAAAACAAAATTAAAAAGCACGAATTATTATAATTTTTTTAAATTTCTATTTTATTTATTCATTAATTTTTAGTTGACAAATGTGTATTTTTATGGGGTACAGTGTGATATTTAAATTTTCGAAGCATAAATTTTTGAAAGGCAGAAATGAAATTATACATAAATATCTGCATATTGTTGATTACATTGCCAGAGAACCCAAAGAATTAACTAAAATCTATTTGAATTAAATAAAGAACTTAGCAAGGTGACAGGTAGAACAGGCCTTTCCAAATTTTAAAAATCTCCAAGATATGACTGTTTTAAATTTTCTCCTTTAAATATGTTCTACAGCCATGGGGAGGCTACACTAAATTGCTGCTTGGAGACCCATACACGACATAGGAAACTGTATTATTTTCCTGGGGCTACTGTAACAAATTACTGCAAACTTGGTAACTTAACACAACAGGAAGTTATTCTCATACAGTTCTGGAGACTAGAAGTCCGAAATAATGGTGTTAGCAGGGCGATGCTCCCTCTGAACTCTCCAGAGAAGAATCCTCTCTTGCCCCTTCAAGCTTCTGGTGGTTGCCAGCAATCCTTGGCGTTCCTTGGCAAAAAGCTGCTGTCACTCCAATTGCTGCTTTCCTCTCCCTGTGGCTTCCTTCCCTCTGTCTCACTGTCTCTCTTTACAAGGACACAAGTCATTGGACCCATCCCAATCTAGTAATGACCTCAATGTGATTATATCTGCAAAGGCCCTATTTCCAAATAAGATCCAAATAAGATCACATTTACGGGTTCCAGATGAATATAATCTTGTTGGAATACTATTCAACCCAACACAGAAAGTATCCCCAGCTTGCTTCAGTTCCACCTGCTTACCCATATGTCAATCAAATCTCAAATTTTTACATTTTGCTCCCAGTTTTTATCTAATCTCAACTCTCAATATGGGTACCTGTTATTGTCCTATTTACAATGGCTTGGACTGTGACCCCATATCTGAGTGGAAGGACCCACATTTGTTTATCAAGCTAGAAAAATGCAATTTTTAGAAGGAGATGACTCTATTATTCTTTTGCCAGTGGGTCTTAATCCTGACTTTGCATCAAAATTACCTGGTGAGATTTTAAGAACACAATTGCCTGAGCTCTCATCCTGCCCTCTCAGACTGATTCAATCAAACAGGAGTGGGGCCCAAGCATTGGAATCTAATGTGCATCCTGGTTGAAAGCTACTGCTTCATACTTTAAGTGTATACCCAATACACAATGAACAGAATGATCGTTTAGAAAATGTGGTCATTGTAGATTCACAACAGTAAAAGAGTGCATAAAACTAGTACATATAATAGCATATAAAAGCATTAATATATATAATTAGTATATAAAAACTATGCAAACTTATATACTATATTTTATATATGTATATGATATATATATATATTAGAAATTATATTTAGGGCCCAAAATAGCTGATCATTTATTCTAAATGAAAGTTAAATGTAACTAAGGTACCATATAATCATCCAAGTTTATAGGGAAGCATTTATCAAATCATTGATCTGTGACGCGTGATAGGGTTGTTGGTATTAATGAAAAGTGGCAAACAATGACAACTTCAGTCCTAGGAAAAGTGTTTTGAAATAAGATGGACTACAAGGAGGTAAATAAGAAAAATATAGACATGTTAATATGGCTGACTAAGCTAACCTTTTATTTTCAGAATTTAAAAAATTAAATAATATTTATTGTCAACTACATAGGTAAATAGGAAAGAATATTTGCCCTCTAGGAACTCAACATAGTGAAGAAACAGTCATATAAACAAAACGAAAATTAAAATGCAATGCATTTTAATGTTGCATGAAATGTTACATGCTACATACAAGTAACATGTAAGTATATATTACAATTTAAAATGTACATACCATCTGACCTAGAAATCCCATTTAAGGAACTCTAATCAGAGAGTTTTATGTAAATATATTTGCATGAGAATGTTTATGTAGTAGGAGGAAAAAAGGAAAATAATAGAAAAAAAGAAAGAGAAAACATAAATGTCCACTAATAGGGTCAGGTTGAATAAATTATAAAACATTTGTTTACAGAAAGAATGAGGACTATACGTGATATATTGTTCAAAAAAAAAGCAAATTGCAACATTAAGCATAGTGCATAACCTTATTTTTGTAAAAAGAAAATAAGAAAGAAACTCTCTAAATGTTTTTAATTAATTAGTTTATTTATTTATTTGTACTAGCATAGAGACAGTTCAAAACAAATTGCAAACATTTTGTATACTGGAGAAATCTGACTGGGGCAGTGAGAATGCACTTTTTTTTAGTGCACCTGCTTTATTTTTGTGCTTTTTGACAACAGCATGTATTAATTTTATAATTTAAATATCTAATAAAATAGAATAAGAAAATGCACTGTGATAGGTTACTCTTATTGAGGCATGTACTGTGAAAGCAATAATATTTTATGCGATTATGATTTTCTGTTTCATATTGACTGGTACTGTTGTGTAGACAATAACAGAGTCAAAATTATTTTATATCATTATCAGCTGAGATAGTAAGTAATAAAAATATAAAACTCTGTTTTCAAGGGAATTTGCACATGAAAAGAGATGGGAACTAGATTTGAAAACACTTTGTCTATTTTGTAAACTGGCAATTTTTCATCTAAGGTTGAGATCGTTTGGGTCTCATTTTTCTTTCTTCCAAAATATAACATTTTACCTATCTGTCTTTTTTATCATAACTAAACCACTAAATTTAACATTGGTGTGACCAAAATACATTGATGAGTCAAACACATGAGTGATGTATTAAAAAGTCATCAGCAACTTGCACACACATTCTAGTAATCTACCTTTTTCCAGAAACTTTAGCCACTTTTTCAGCCCTGGGTACCAACAGTGGACCAAAGAGGTCTTACTTGCCAGCATTAGGCTGAGAAAGAAGCAGAGAGAACCCCAATAATTGTTCCTTAATACAGGTTATTTATCTTTTTAGAAATTTTTTCCCCCAGAAAGAACTTAATTGCATGTCAATTAGTATCTAACTGGCGTTCTTCAAGGTATGGTTATTTTATTACAGAATTTCAGTAACAAATTACAAGTGTCCATTCTTTCGTCTACAGAATAGCTTTACATTTCACAAAATTTTATAAGTAGATTTATTTACAGTGTTAAATATGCAAGAGCAACTTTTCATTAATGTGGAGAAAATATAATTTAATCAATATACATTATTTCTAATACATTATTATAACAATCATACTACCTTTAATGGAAATACATGAACAGAGCACATTCCAATTTTTGGACCTTCACAGATTTTTTGTCGTTTGATGTTTATGTTGCTGCTGGGTATTCTCTATTGGATCAGTTTCTTAAAATCAGAAGTCCATTGGAAGTCCTGAAATTAGAACTAGAATGTATTATTAAAAGACAGTGTCCATTTTTTCCTTTACAGTAGCAATTTCTCCATTTTTAATAGCCAAATTATATTGCCTTCTGAAAAACTCCAGCCAGTAAGTAGGAAAGAATATTTCTAGGAAAGTAGGGAACTTGCATAAATATGGGCTTGGCTTCCAAGTTGAAGCTGAAACCAATTTCATGAATTTAACTTTTGTTCTACAAGGTTGTGAACTTACAGTAAAACCAAGGGCTAATTTTAAAGCGACTTTGAGCCTATATTTGAATGTTGGTGAAAACTATGCAAGGCTGGGTGGTTTATGCTGAAGTAAGCTGTGTTCGCAAGGTGGGATAAAAGCGCTGCCTATTTTGGAACCCATTTAAACGGGTGTGCACTCATGAGGGCTAAGTCAGATTTAAAAGGTCTGTCCAAATTCATTTTGGGGTGAGGCTGTCAGATTTCACACAATTTTCACTGCCAATTGCAAGCATTTTTCATAGTGGACTATAAAGCTGGCATTTTTCAGAGTTGAAGCTTACTCTTAAAAGAAATTTAACATTGGAACAAAAATCAAAATATCCTATGTCCAAAATCAGCTCAAAGATTTAACTGTTTCATATATAGAATGAATTCCATACATACACATATGTGTGATAGCAAGATATAGTGATAGAGATATATACTATATCGAGATGTATGTGAAATATGTATGTACACACACACACATAACTGGTTAATACACTGGAAGACGGTAAAAGAAAAAAAGTTTATAGAGTTTTTTCCAGTAATACTGATGACCAGGGCGGGCTTTTTCAAGTACATTATCCTGTGAATCATACAGCAATCTTATGAAATAGCTATAATCCTATTTTATAGCTAATTTAAAAAAAATAGAAGGGAAAGAATTTCAGGGACTTTCATAAGAAAAATAACAAAGCTTGGTTGTAACACGAGGTGCCACAACTTCAGATTCTGTTTCTTCTAGCTTTTAACTTTTTATAAGTAGATGATTCTGCTCCTTAGCTCAGAAGAATGGAACCTGGGCCAAGCAGACATGTATTTGATCCACTTTAAATAAGGTAGCATTTGGATGGAACACAGAACAAAGTTTAAGGAACAAATAAATAGACAAGAAGAGAGTGCACATTAAAAATTCAATTAACATATTACATAAAAACTTAAAAGCACAATAAAATGTGGTACATGTATACCGTGGAGTTCTACTCAGCCAGAAAAAACAATGGTGATCTAGCACTTGATGTATTATCATGGATAGAGCTGGAATCCATTCTACTAAGTGAGGTATCCCAAGAATGGAAAAACAAGCACCACATGTACTCACCGTCAAGGTGATATTAACTGATCAATATTTAAGTGCACAGATAGTAATAACATTCATCCAGTGTTGGGCAGATTGGAGGGGGGAATAAGGGGATGGGTATTTACGCACCTAATGAGTGCAGTGCGCACCGTCTGGGAGATGGACACGCTTAAAGCTGTTACTTGGATGGGGCAAAGGCAATACACATAATCTAAATATTTGTGCCTCCATAATATGCTGAAATAAACAGAAAATTAAAAAAAACAAAGAATTAATTGTGAATTAATTAATTAATATTACTTGAATTCATTATGATTGTGTGTTTAATTGGCTTGCCACCAGACAGGTGAAAACGCACAATCACAGATAGACTGGCCTTTGTTTCTCCAAGTGAAGCGGCTTCCCCAGCCTGTGTTTGTCAGAAGCATTCAAAAGCAATATACTAGCTGCAGCCACTAATGGCAATGGATACAAGTCAGGGCAAGCAGAGACGGGAAATCCTGGGAAGGCAGAGTCTGGAGAAGGAGATACACGGACTTTTTCTTTTCTGCATGATCCTTCCCTTTAGGTATTTGCTTTTAAGTTATTTTATTTTTTTTTATTTCAACGTATTACTGGGGTACAAAAAAGTCCAGTTTGGAAGAGATGGTCTAGACTGCTCTGTGGAAAATTTGATGATTTTCTAAAATTAATATATGGCTCTTCCAGATTGAAAAAAAGAAATAAAAGAAATAAATAGAAATAGGAAGAAATAAAAAGAAATAAAAAGAATTACAGGATGATTCAAACAGAATTCAAGTTATTTTATATCGATTTTTTTATTTCAATTAAATATGGCAACCTCCACCTAAAAAGCAAAAGAAAAGCACCTATAATGTTCCATTTTTTCACATGATGAATTTGCATTCCATTATGTCATCAAGTGTATGTTATGAGCCATATACATTTTACTGAAAAGTAATCTGCAGTTGAAAAGGGAAAAGCAGACTTTAAGTGGCTTAATAACATTTGCAGATATATTAATTATTTGCTCAGCTAAAGAAAACCTTTGAAATTCAAGTTTTGTTAAAGTGTAAGAAAAATATAATAGATGCATATTAACAAAATTCCCACGTAGATATAACTCCTAATATTTTACCAATCAAGAGTAAAAAATCTTTTAAATTATCTAGACTTGTAAATGCTCGATTCAGAGAAGACATGCAAACACTTAGGGAATGAGTGTTAAGGTGAGAAAGATTACGGTAACATATTTCCCCCAATTCCCTTATAAATGAACAGTATATTATTATTCATACTACATTTTAATAAAAGCACATTCAATAAAATATATTAATTTTTAGAAAATGTTATAAAATATATAAAAATTGCATTTATTATTGCCTGTTTGGGGTAATTATAATTTTATAAATAAAATATGAGCTACTTATAAAAATGAGAAAAATAATGGAAAAATTAAAAGAACTTATAAAATAAACTGATTAGTTGGAGAATGACAAACATTAAAACTGTATTTATTCTCATGTTACTTAATACAATATTAAAGTCTATAAGTTTCTTGGGAAAATGGATGTATAACCATTTAACTTAAGATGAAAGAGATTGTGGCTATTTGTCCAGGGAGAATGAAGATTCAGCTGGTATCAGATAAGGAGGAAGAAATCAGCAGAGCTATATTCAAATATTTGAGAAGCTACTTGTGCAAAAGAAATTAGGCATTTTCCATAGAACTATAAGAGAGTGGCAATCAAACTTTAATGTACATAAGTGTTATGGTTAATTTTATGTGTTAACTTGAAGGGACTAAATGACACCCAAATAGCTGGTAAGGCATTATTTCTATGTGTCCAGTCAGGGCCACTTTCTGACTCACAGATAGTACCTTTTTACTATGTCCTCACAGGATGGGATGAGAGAGGGGCCTCTTATGGCCTTTTTTGTAAAGTCACTAATCCCATTCATAAGGGCTCTGCCCTCATGACCTAATTGCCTCCCAGCGGCTCTACCTCCTAAACTATCACCTTGAAGTGAGAATTACAGACATATGGATTTGGGGTGGAGGATATAAGCATTCAAGCCTCAGCAAAGAGATTCCCCAGGAAAACTGTATACAATTTTTATTTCTGGATTCCATCCCAGACAATTGATTCCAAAGGCAGAAATTGGCATTTCCTGCTTGTTGACAATATATTATATCTAGAAAAGCCTAAAGACTCTACCAAAAAACTCCTAGAATTGACAAATAAATTCTGTAAAATCTCAGGTTACAAAATCAAAGTACACAAATCAGTAGCATTTCAATAGTCTAATAACAGTCAAGCTGAGAGTCAAATCAAGGACTCAATACCATTTACGATAACTACAAAGAAAAATAAAATCCCTAGGAATATACTTAATCAAGGAAGGGAAAGATCTATACAAGGAGAACTACAAACACTGATGAAAAAAATCATAGATGACATAAACAAATGGTAAAGCATCCCCTGCTCATGGATTGGTTGAATCAACGTTGTTAAAATGTCCATATTGCCCAAAGTCATTTACAGAGTCAATGCAATTCCCATCAAAATACCAACACCATATTTCAAAGACCCAGAAAAATAATTCTATGCTTCATTTGGAACCAAAAAAGAGCCTGAATAGACAAATCTTAAGCAAAAAGAACAAATCTGAACTGATCACATTAACTGACTTCAAATTATACTACAAGGCTATAGTAACCAAAACAGCATGATACTGGTACAAAAGTAGAGACATTGACCAATGGAACAAAATAGAAAACCCAGAAATAAAACCATCTACCTACAACCAACTGATTTTTGATGAAGCAACAACATACACTGGGAAAAGGAAGCCCTATTCAATTTACTCAGCCATGAAAAAGGAATGAAATAACGTCTTGTGTAGAAACTTGGAAGGAATTGAAGATCGTTATCCTAAGTGAAGTATCTCAGGAATGGAAAACCAAACTCCACAGGTACTCTCTAATAATTGAGAGCTAAATGATGGGCACACACAGGCACGAGGAGATGTAAAGGGCATTGGAAACCAAGAAGGGGGAAGGGTGAAAGAGAGTGAAGGATAAAAACTTATCTATTGGGTACAATGAACATTAATTATCCTGATGATGGGCACACTAAAAGCCCCAACTTAAGCATGATACAAGGTATCTATATGACAAAAACATTTGTACCTCCCTAATATTTTGTAAGAAAAAGAAAAAAGAAAACTATAACTGTTAAAATAATTTTTAAAAAAGAAATTGCAGAAATAATTGTGATGAATCTCTTTGATAAATTATACTCTAGAAAACCAATGAGTCGAAGGTGTGAGATTACTCACATATATGAAGAGCAAAACATTAACCAATAGTCTGCAGGGCATCTGTTCCCCATCAGAAACAAATCCAGGCCAAGAAAAACCCACTTATTTTTCAGGATTAAAACCTTATTCATTTGGGTCACCTGTTTCCTTAATCATAATTTTCAATATTCCCAGAAATTGGGACCTGCTAAAACATATGTCCTACCATTCATGTTAACCAAACTCTGCAATTTTTAAAGTGCTTTTGAACCAGACATTGCTGGCTTGGAATCTATTGGCATTCATATTCGAATTCTCCCATACTTTTATTACATAATTTTCAGTGCACTATTTTATGGTTTTTTTTTTAAGCATCTTGGTGTTAAGGACATTACCTGAATTTCCTATTTTATTCATATGCTGAAAGAATAGATAAATCACAGGTTTCCTTTCTCAGTCTACTTGAGAACTAACCCAGGAGACCTGTTCATATGATAAGGGACTAATTACTCCTGTCCCTAACCATCTCCCATAGACTATTCTTGGCCTCCATGGTGCTAATGATCCAATGGTCCATTCCCAGTCTTCCTCCTACTTGATCAACAGCACCACTGGTCATTCCTTTCTTCTTGAAACCATTTTCCTCTGGCTTCTAGGACACTCATTATCCTGATTTTACTCCAACCTGAATGGTTCTTCTTGGTGTTCCTTCTCCTCTCCCTATCTTTTCACATTTCAATGGCCCAGTACTCAGTCTTCAAAACTTAACTTTTCTCCTCATATACATCTCCTTCCTCACTGATCACTTGCAGACATCCATCAGCAAAAACTAAATGTTCTATTTTAAAAATATGTTCAACATTCAGACACTTTTCACCATGTTCACTTCTATTCCTTTTGTCTCTCACTCAGATTATTGCAAAAGTCTCCTTACTGGGGTTCCTAATTTTATCAGTACTCCCCTACAGTTTATGCTGAGAGCTCAGATCTCTGCAGACAGCGATCATTTTCACATATATGTCAGATCAAAGCTGTACCCACCCAAAAGTCCAAGATTTTAGTATGGCCTACAAGGCCCCACATGATCTAGCTTTCCATGACTCCCCTGACCTTATATCCCACTGCCCTCTGCCTCACTTGCTCTACTGCAGCTACACAGACCTCCTTAGTGTGTGCTATAGCAAGCACACATGCCACAGAACATTTGGTTTTGCTATTACTTCTGCCTGAAACATTCTTCCAAGCAGACAGGCTCAGTGTCATCTTCTCAACAAGGCCTTCCTGGCCACTCTAGTCATAAATGTAATCTCCCCTTCTCTATTTTATTTTTTTCCATGTTATTTATCACATTCTATACAATGTAATCCATGTAGTTTATTAATTATTTTCTTGTGTATCTCCCCACACTGGAAAGCACATTTCTTGAGGACAGGAATTTCTGCCTGTTGTTCACTACAGTATCTTCAGTATCTAGGAGCTCAATAAATATTTGTTGAATAAAAGAATAAAAGAAAAAACAAGCTGAATGTTGAATAGGTAACTATCATGAATATTTCTGCATATAAATCCATAACTTCTCAAAACAACTGTGTTAAGTGATGGATTATTATAGATCAATTAGTTTTATGTGTTGTAAAGGAAATTTAGGGACATAAAAAGATGAAACTCTATGACCTTTAGGATATTACTTTTCAAGTCATTTCCAGGGTTAAAATTTATCCCATCTATAAGTACACATCCCCACAAACAATTTTGACAGAAATTACCAATTACCCACCCCTGATCCCCTCTGCTCATATACACCACATGTTATCTTCCCCTTCCTCTATAGCAGTAGATGTTTTCACTGAACATATGATCTCCTTGCTAAACACCACAGTCCACAGTTCCAGACTCCTTTCCATTTTGATGTGTATCATGTGACTAGGGTCTTGAAAACAGGATGTGTGTATGTGTGTTTGTGTGTATGTGTGTATGTGTGTGTATGTGTATATATATTACATATAAGTAGTCCTTAAAAGAAATGGACATGCCAATACATTTCGCTTTCCCATTTTTCACTGGTGTGACAAGTCATCTTATCCTCAACTGTTGGCTGGAGATAACACCTTAGGATAGCACAGCCACAGGTGAGAGGACCCCGTCAGCTCCATCAAGCCACCAAATCTACTGTGGACTGTTACAGGAAAGAGAAATAGAATAAATGAAACTCTCTCCTATCTGAGCCAATGTTTTCATTAGAGTAGTCTAGCCTGTGTTATAAATAATATATAGAATTTTCATAGATAAAATAATCCTTGAAACTCTAAAAGAAATAAAAATTCCAATATTAAAGGTGGTAAAATTATGGGAGTAATTCATGGATTTATTTAGAGGTGAAGGGTAGAAATCAATGTCAACTAGAATTAAGAACTTTAAAAATATAAATGTAACTTTATTAACTCTTTACTAAATTTCAGTCACTTTGCTAGGATTGTATATGAATATGGCATTTAATCTTTACAATAACTTCTGAAGAGAGGTTTTATTATATACATTTTACAGGTGACGCTGACAGGGCTCAAGATGTTTACATGTTTTTAAGGTAGCACTACAAGTAAGTGCTGGGGCTGCAGCCCAATGGAATGAGCATTTCTCAAAGTGTTCTTTCCCATTCTCTGCTCTTTAGATTAAGGTGCATGCCTCCCTCCAGAGGTCTTTGAGAATTTAAAAGTAGAAGTCGTTGATTAAACACTTGACGAATACATCTCTGCTCTTCCTTCTCCAGAATGAAGTTCTGCAGACTCAGTGTGATTCGAAACCTTGAGCAGTGGATGGAATAACTATCAAGTTGAGGTCTAATCCCCAATTTGGCCTTAGGTTTCCAGAGTAAGATATTTAACCTGTCTGGACCTTAACCTATTGGTCTAGTTCCTGCTGTAAGATAATTCCAATAACTGAGTCTGCTTAAATGAGCTACAAAAGCGCTGGCATTAAGTGGAATTTGGAAACCCCAGACAGAATTCCCATTCATTTCAGCAGTCTGGAGTCAAAAGCAAAATTTAAATCCAAAAAACACATACACAGTCCGGATTCAATAATTCCACAGATGTGGTTACAAAGTAGATTCAAAAGTTTAATGTCTCTTTTTCCTGGCTAGGAAGAAGGGAAGTCATTCAAGAATTTAACAAAAACAACAAAGAAACTAAATTTACAGTCCTGAGCCTTTATACATATGAATACATACATATGCATAAATATGCCTGTATTATCTAAGGAATCCCCTGCACCCACGTTTACTGCTATCACCCAGGATGCACTGAGCTCTGGCTGATGATAATCAGTGCATATTGTGCTCAGCTGCCTTCAAATCTGAGTCAACTTGAGTACTGAGACATTTATCTCTTGAATCTGGATGCCTTCCACTTTGCCAAGAGCTCAACCTCAGTCAACTGAGAGTACTAATAAAGTGCATAAGACCTGACTTTTTAGATAGCTATACCTTCCAACACCTTGGTTTGACATCCAACTTAGAGTGGAGCCTGTGGCCTAACATTTGGCTATATAAGGAGCAAGAATACTTTTCTCATTAAACTCTCCAATTCATCATTACAACCCTTGTGTCAAGGCAAGTATTAATATTTTTCTTTTCAGATCATTATTAAGAAAAGTGTTGGCCGGGCGCGGTGGCTCATGCCTGTAATCCTAGCACTCTGGGAGGCCGAGGTGGGCGGATCGTTCTGAGCTCAGGAGTTCGAGACCAGCCTGAGCAAGAGCGAGACCCCATCTCTACCAAAAATAGAAAGAAATTAATTG
>CAUYSK010062085.1:0-15081 GCA_963575035.1 Avahi laniger | reverse complement strand
TTTTGTTTTAAAAAAATCACTAAAAGGACAAAAACCCACACAAAAATACAATCTGTATCTGTTCTATATTTACAGATAACCAGTCACTATTAAGGCATAGATTGATTAAAAGCTAACATTTATTCAAATAATCAAAATATTTTGTGCATCATAACACTGACAACTCCATATACTGTACTGTCATATTCCCTTCATTGCATCGAGAGAAAGTGAGAAAAATAATTTCCAGTGTTTTTATTTATTTTTGTCCACCCTATTTAATCTAGTTTAAGTGGGACAGTTTTCCCTTTGGCAAAGCACTATTCATAAAACCCACGTCAACTTAATACTGCATATTCATTCTATCTTCCTCCTGTTGCAAATGCATGGCAGAGAGCTGGGAAAAGAGCTCTGAATATTTTTTTATATGGCAAGGTCTTATTAAAGACATAATAAAATTTGGAACATTGAGTTGTTGAACTGGAAACAACTCTAGAATTGTTAACCTGTGCTGTGTTTAGCATGATGCATCGGTACAATCAAATAAGGCAGACGACCATCACGTGATTCATGAGATCATCTGTATACATATGCACAAATGTAAAGTTGTACTGCTCTAAACTACTTGCTTTGAAAGTTGGCAGTTATATGAATACACAATGGAAAATTAACGTGTGGTTACTAAATTATCTGTTCAAACATTCTGAAATTTCAGTGAATGATATGCTCCATCAGTGCTAAGTCTGTTGAACTTGATTCATAGGCACACATTTATGCAAATTTTGAAATTCATGGCCATGTTTATTCAAATTTTTCTGTAATTACAGCAAATGCCACTGGGCTAGAATGAATAGAACCCAACACAAGAGAGTGGTTCCTATAATTTGTGGTTGAACAAAACAAATCAAGCCTATTTTCTTCTGTATCTGAAAAGAAGCTTATTAGGACCAATAAAGAGACCAAAAAAAGTTTAAATTTATGATACTAATCACTGGCCCCTAAAAATTAAAAAAAATGCAATTGAAAACTAAACAAATAAAGAACACTATCACAGGCCAATGACATTCGTAACATCCTTTACACTTACCTTTGAGTTTGGCTTGACAGTTTTTTAAAGAAATGATTACATGGGTTCTCCTGTGTTTTTAAGCTTTACCCTGGGAATGATTTAGACTTCTGTAACTTTCATTAAAATATTTTCATCTATGTTAGCTGTTCTTTGGTGCAGTGGTTCTCAAACTTTCGTGTGGTAAGAATTTCCTATTGCCCTGATTAACAATGCAGATTCCTGTGATCCTGCTTACAGAGTGGTTGACTGATTGAGGTCCCCAAATCTGTATTTTTACTTCTATGAAGTGATTTTGAAGCCGTCACCTGACAACACTTTGAGTACAGGAGTGTTACTGCATGAAGGTTATACTTTCTCAGCATAAAGGAACATCCTGCATTTTGATTCAGCAGACCCGAGTTCATTTCCCAACCATAGCACTAACCCGCCATGTGACCTTGGCAGACTCATTTAACCTTCCTGAGACTCCTTTGAATGATGGTAGAAAATCCCTGGTTTGTGCTGAATAGCGCTTAAAGATGAAAAAAGGCAGCATTTGCAAAAGCCTTTATAAACCTTAAAGCCTTAAAACAATATTAAGACTATTCTTAGTGCTGAGGCATCTGCCAGAGGTGGCCAGTTTACATCCTTGCTCTTATTTATCATTCAGAAGATATTTACTGCATGTCTACTTGGTAAGGCTTCATGGCGGATGTACTTCCCCTGGCCCTAATACAAGCCTATAAGGGGATTTCAGGCCTCACAAATGGGCAATTAAACCTCCAGCCTCTTCCTGAGCATTCTGCCCTTCATTTGATTCGCAGAACTTTCTTCTGATGATTAAATTGGCACCTCTGTACAAAAATGTTCCCTTCCCATCCTCTGGGGAAGGGCGCTTCTCCCATTATGTGCCTCACAAAGGAGAAGCCACGGCAGGCTTTTCTGTATACTGCACACTGTTAATTTTTAATGCGGGAAGTCAAACTCTGCCGGCTTCCTTTGTGGTACGGAGTGCGCTGCTGGCCTCGCATCTGCTATACGATGCACCACTTTGGCTGCTCTGGAAAGGTAGCCTTACCTTGCTAGGGGTCTCAAGAAGGCAGATTGTTTAGTTATTGTCTAAATAAAAAGGGACACAGGACTTTACTTATTGTAAACGACTAGTCTGCAAAGGCTTCAAGGGGATGACAGGCAGTATAATTGGATGATAGACTGGAAAAAACACCAATAACTATGGTGGAAAAAGTGGCTCCAGAAAGGAGGAACCAGAAATGCAGACGGGTTCAAGACCCGCTATGCTTACAAATTTTAGGTGTCCCCAGTATCCATAGGGTAGAAAAACCTTCTTCCTAGCAAAAGGGACCTTCACAATCAAGTTCCAACCCACCTGTCCAGTCTATGTTCCGGCCACGCTGAATTTCAGTATCTGGGATGTGCCCTGATTGATCATACGTTCACGTCTTTGCTCAGAATTTTCCTTCTTCCATCTGTCATGGCTACTTCCACGCACCCTGCTTTTCAATTTCCTGTAGACAGTTTAAGGTTGGGCTGGACTTCTCCAGCCCCTGCAGTCAGAACGAACTATTTCCTTCTCAGTCCTTCACGATCACTTATGTCATGTAAATATTTCCACTTTTGTAGCATTTGTTGTGCTCAGTTTAACTCAAGTTCCCAAATATTTATTAAATACACGCTATGTGCCAGACATTGCAGTAGAGCTGGGGATACAGCAATGAGCAAAGCCAAGTCACTTAACTACTCATCTGCTGTCTGTCTTTCCCAGGTAAGAGGACGGGGTCTTGTTTGTTTAGTTCATGACTCTGTTCTCATGTCCTAAGACAGTACCTAGCACATAGAAAGTGCTTAATGAATAAATATTCCTTGAATAAATAAGCCTTTATCTTAACACTAAATTTTACTATGGGATGTTATTATGTTTTGAAACTGTTTTAGGCAATTTGAGGGTAGGGGCCATCTCTTCTTCCCCTTTTGCATCTGTACGGCAGAGCAAAGTACCTGGTATGGAGCAAATACTCTCGAATGAGTAAAACTAAGCATATCACTTTAACTATTGCTATGTACTGTATAGTCAGAAACTGGGTGGCCAAGTTAGACAATTATTTGTCCTGAGAAAATGTAAGATCAAAGTGTTACCCTAAGAAGTCTTTTTGTATAGTCTAAATATAGGGCTTCAGACAGAATTGAGAGAGGACAGAAATCTGTATGCATGATCATTTCATCATTGCTGAGTAGGCAGTTTTGCTGGTGAAAGAGAGAGCTATGGGGGTTCCCACCTTTTGACATATAGATTGCCACAAATTTACCAATTTTTTTTATTGTTAGAGGTGTTGGTATGGAGAGGGTCACTCATCTGGTAGAACGTGAGATTCTGAAATTCCAACAGTTGATAGTTCTCCATGCACAAACAGAGTGGACCTCTGGGCTATCATCTATTTTCAAATTCTGAGTTGTTACACCTTGGCCTGAACTTTATCCTTCTTGAACAACTGTGCAAAGAGTTCATATACACACAGTCAGCTTTTGTTTATTCACAATATGGAAGGAAGTGGACTCAGACACTACAAAGTACTGGCCTATACATAGCAGCATTTAAATAATTGGTTTTAAACATATATTATGGCATTTTGGGGGGCAAATACATTCCTAAAATGACATACCTCAGAGGATATACAAAGATGTTTGCACAGTTGCTAAATATGTTTTAGACTTAGGGAAAGGAGTCAATTTGGTTATATTCCAGATGGATAAGGAAAGTAGAATTGCAGGAAAATACATCAAAAATAATCCACAAAGCGGGTAATCATATGTGAAATTTGAAAGTGGACCCTAAGCACTAGATATTAATTTCCTCATGTAGCCACCCTTTACACACACATACGTGTGTGTTGCAAAGAGAATAAACACGGTAGATGGGATCATGAGAAAAAAGCCAGGTATGAGCAAAGGCAGATGAAAAAGGGAGGGAGAATGTATTGAAAAAAAAAAGGGGGGGGGATTCTGAAAAAATGAGAATGTATTGAGTTTACAAAAACTGGGAGTATTCCACATAACATATCCAGGGCAATTACCCAAGGGGGTAAAAAGGACCCATTCAAAACTTGCCTGGTGACACCTCCATGATGAAGTGCCAAAATTCCAAGAGGATGTCATAAATTACCATGCGTGAAAGGTCCTTTTCAGAATTCCACTAGAATATTTGTAAATTCTACAATAGTTCACGTGCATTTAACAGTTTACTTTGAAATTATGTTTGAAAAATACCATTCAGAGGCAAGACCTATATCAAGTTCCTACCCTGAGTGAATTTTTATGGCCAAATTAGAAACCCTGGAAAAGAGAGATTGTAATAAAGGTGCTGACTCAGCAATGAATTGCAGAATGGCAATGGGATATCATTTTAATGATGCTAGAGCTGAAATGCATCATTCCTGAAATTAGCATATCTGTTAAAAAATAAAAAAAAATAGGGACATTCAGCAATCTAAGCTAAAGCATTTTGCCAGTGGTCAGCAGAAAGGGGATTTTTGAATAAATGGGAAGGTTGAGAGACATGATCAGATGACTTTAAAGGGATTGTACAATTTATAGACCTAAGAGTTTGGACTGTGAAAGTCTAGAAGGGCTTCACAGTCTCTTTTTTGTCTAATCTGTTCCAGAAATGTGTTCTTTAGCAAGCTCCCTGGCAGATTTTTTCTGGTTACACATTCTACTTATAGGGGCTTTTTCATCCTTCCAGCAGATCCTCCAGTTTATTAGCTATCCATGGACTACCACGTACCTGAGATATCTTCATGATCGAGATCCAGCTTCTACCCTCAAGAACGTCATAGTACACAAGGGGCTATAGCCAAAACAGCTAGCAATTTCAGGCTAGAGTGAATTATGCAATGACAGAGATAAGTGAGTAGAGAGGACTAGGGAAACAGAAGAGATGTCTGACCCTGGTTTGGGGAGGTCAGCGAAATAAAATGTTTAAGCCTTGGCTAAGGGGTTGACTCAACCTTTAGCATACTTTTCTAGAATGATTAACACTTCAAAGTGCAGTATCAACTTCATCAGACACTAAAATCAGTTTAACGTCTATATATGGGCAGAACCAGCTGATGAAAGGGAGAGAACAAGTATTGACCCAAGGTTATATACAGCAAGGCTATTGCATTGCTTATATAAAAAAAATGTTGACTAACTCCTGGACCACAGGATTTTCCAGTGTACTAAGCTGGAGTCATCCTATGATTTTTCACAATCATAGTACTTAGTTAAAATCCAGCTAACACACTGGAAAACACCGATCAATACATAGAGAAGAGCAGTACTTCAGGAGATTACGCAGAAAGAAAAACAAATTGCTATGCCCTTGAAAGGAAAACTACTTTTATTTAAGTTAATAAAGCTTTATTTGTTCTCTAGCCGTTAAGTTTATAGAAATTAAAAGTCTTGACTATTTGTCTTTTGCCAACATGAATTTAAAAGTGGCTTTAAAAAATCTCATTAACGTTGCGTTTTTTTTTTCTGTCCCAAGCTGATTCAATACAAAACAGATTACCTCCTGTCTGTGCCACTAAAGTGCACATAAATATTTCACAAACCAATTTATCTAAAAATTTTGTCATTCCTCATTCTCAGTCTGGACATAGAGTGCACCATAAAGCACTTTAGGTTTTTCAGACATAATCAGAGAGGCACAAGTATATTGTATTTCTTTTTTTGCTTCTTGCCTGGGCTCAAAATATTCCTCTTGAAGTATATTCGGAATTTCATTATGTCAGACTGGTACACACAACCATTACTGGGACTCCCAGAAAATACCTAATTGAGATAATTTAATAGTGAGAATACTGATAGAGTTCATGCTATGGAGCCAGAGGGGAAGGAGAGAATAAACTTAGTTTTGCCGATTCCAGTGGAAAAATTTTAGTCCTAATGAGCTAAGTGGTCTAGACCACTGAGAAACATATGCGCAGAAGAATTGAGGAAACTTTGGTACCGGAGTAAAGTTAGGAAGCTAAAGTTAACAACCCTTTCTTCTGCTATTTTAGTGATCAAGATTGATGTGAGAAATCTGTTGCCTCTAGGCCAGCGATTGGCAAACATTTTCTATAAAAGGCCAAATAGTAAAGAATTTTTGCACTGTGGCCTGTGTAATCTCTGTTGCAACTATTCTACTCTGCTGTTGTAATGTAAAAGCAACTACTCATGGCCACAAAATGAGTGTGGCTCTGTTCCAATAAAACTTTATTTACAAAAACTGGTGGTGGGTCAGGTTTGGTCAGCAGGGCTGTAACAGACACATACTCTAGATTACAATCAAAAATCATGAATCTGATTTGATCTTACTAAAGATAGACACCAAAAGGTACCAGGGTACACTCCTCAATCCAAGGGTGAATGACCAAGTCTTCTTGCCAGTAGGACTAACTATAAGTAAGCAAGGCAACTTTAAAAGGATAAATATGAACTCAAAATAATGTCAAAATAATTCAGACTTTGAAGTCTGAAGTCTTAGCTTTGCACCAAAATTTACTTTTGTCTAGTTTACTTTCTAGTGAAATGACATAAACAAACAAACAAATATTTCCACCCCACCACTCCACCTACGAGATTATTTTGAAGCTGAAAATGAGGTAGCGTATTTTTTCAGTATGTTGGAAAACTATAAAGTGCTACACAAGTGACAGGAATACTATGAAATGATTTCTATAACTCACAGATTACTGGCTTCCACCACCTAATTCTGGACCCTGAAGTTTTTAATTCAGCAGGTCTGAAGTGGGGCCCCAAACCTTGTATTTCTAGTAATTTTCAAGAAGTGCTGATACTGCTAGTCTGGAAACCACCCTGCAATACTTTATTAAACTAAAGCATAAATCCAGTGGTAAAAGAGGAAGTTAAGTACACAGATTGAATTCCAAACCAGAAATTTTAGGATTAAGTACAGATTTACATAAAAGAGCATCCCTAATTGTAAGTCTACAGTTTTTTGGTTCAGCATATCATGGCATTATACCTTTTATGGGAGAGTTTATGTCCCTGTGATAAAGATAAACATTGTTTTATAGCTAGCTTCCCAACTGATCCAGAGAAATATATTGAGATTGTATTGACATCAGAGTAACTATACAGTATATATGGTTACACAGAGAATCAAACAAAAGCATTTAAAGGCATGGTTCTGATTATTTTTTAACATGTAGAGTTCAACAGATAGTGACACACATACCTAATACCTGGGCATTTGCATTCTGACCCACATGAAATCAACACAGCATGAGTGAGAGACCAGAAAGCCCAGTTTTGGTGAGGCAGCATGAGCTCTGGGGTCAGCCAGACCCAACTCAAACCCTTTCTCCCCCAGCCCTGAGAAGGCATGGAAGGCAGAATTTGGGCAAAAGCACAAGCTCCAGGACCTGGCCCTCTGAATGGAAATCCTGTCCCCACGTTTTAATGACTGCGTGATGGCAGGGAAATTGCTTAATCTGAGTACTACCAAAAATGAACTCATTAGGTGCTAGGTGCTATTCTAATCACTTTGCAGGTATTATTACATGTAATTTTCACAACAACTCAGAGGTGGATACTATTATTATGTCCACACTATAGAGCTGAAAACTGAGCAATGGGGAGGTTAAACATCTTCTGTAGTTCACGTAGCCAGAAAGAGACATATCTGGAGATAGTAACCCAGATGGTTTGGCTCCAAAGCCCAAGATCTAGCCGTAATGCTCTATTATAACAGTAAACTATGGCCCTCTGGCTGCTTGATTTTGTAAATAAAGTTTTATTGGAACACAGTCCACATTCATTCATTTACATATTTTCTAGGGCTGCTTTCATAGTACATGGCACAGTTGAGTAGTTGCAACAAAGAGTGTGCAGCCCACAAAGCCTTAAATATTTGCTATTGGTCCCTTTATAGAAAGAGTTTGCTGAGTTCTGCCCCAGGAGGCCCTACAATTAGCTGTCCTGGCTATTGGCAAATTACTTCATTTATTCCAGCCCCAGTTTCCTTCACTATGGATAAGGGTCCCCACCACTGACATAGCAGGGTTGTAAGAGCTTTCCATTTCTACTATGCATACGTGCACTGTGCCTATTGGAGGAAAGAGTCATTAATAATTCCTTAAATTATTTGATTACAGAAGTTCTGTTGTATTTTGCCTTTGAAGGTCTCCAGTTAACACCATGAAAACTACTTTTCCAAGGAACACAATTTGGGAAATTCTGTAGGCTCATGGCCCAGCTGCCTCATTTCCGAGATGAAGAAACTGAGGCACTTTGGTTAAGATCCCCTGTCAGTCAAGTGATGAAGGGACTTGAATCAGCTTTCTTGATCTCAGAATGGGGCCCTTCCACCCCACACTCCTGATACAAAATACATAGATGATGCTATAGCACACATTTATTTAAGTTAAATTACGTGAAATTAAAGGCACTTACTTTGTGAAAGAGAAAGAAGGAATATACAAATGGAAAAGAAAAGAAGCCAAATATAATTTAATTTGGCTGCAAATTCCTGAGGTCCTTGCAAATTGAGGCCATCTCATCTCAGAGGACAACTCTAGCATTTAATGGTGTGGTTTTCGTACAACATAGCCCTCTATTCAAGCCAACAGCTTCACCTTATATTCACCTGAAGAAAGGGTAAAGTTTCCTAACCCTGAAAAACCCAGCTGAGTAGGATTTTCGGATTAATGAGATCTCATGCTTATCTCCAAATTGGCACAGATATGGCCCCAATGTATTTAATACCTATGTTATCAAGATTCAATAAAGAGAAAATTACATCAGCTTTCTGAGCAATTCCTATAGTTTACACCTTAAAACAAGTAGAATTTGAAATCAATCCCTGCCTACAATGCCATTTGACTCTACTACTGTATGCTCCACACATTCATGGGTTGCAGGTCTGAATAACAAGTAGGAGCTTTCAAAGGCTGCTGGGACGCTAGCCTCCTGGACCACACCAGAGTGGGAAGGCACCTAAATGGCCATGTTGCTGAGAAACTTCAGCAACACAAATGCCAGTAAAAAATTTGCTTAAATCTGAAACCCATTTCCTATCAATCTAGGACTGCCAGGAGAATAAAGTTCCAGCAAAGCCATTTGACTGGGCCCCAGTATTTGGGCTGCTTTTCAGGGGTTAGATTTTGTAAAAGGGTTGGGTGAAGCCACACCCTAGATTTTAATTTCTGCCGATTCTAACAGAAAGGTATTGATCTCTGGAACTTGTTAAATCTAAGATTGTGGGGCTGGATAGAGTGTGGAGGTACTCAAAATGTGAAATCTGCCCAGGCTGCACAGCTATTCCCTATGGGCCAAAAAGCAAGATACAATTTTTCATGATCATAACCCAAGTCCTTCAAATCAAGTAGCATTATTTTCGTTAATAAGGAAACCAAAGTTGTTATCTGCCTTTCCACCTAGCACTTGATTTTGCTAAAGACAGTTCTAAAATGAAATTTGCAGCCAGAGCTATTAGGAGATAAACTAAAGATGCCAGCCCTATTTGGAAATGACTAAAGAGACCACATGTGAGTTTTTATTATCTTGGTTAAATAAATGGGAAACATAAAACCTGGGAGATGAGACCATAAGATTTCTTAGTCATTTCTATTGATCAGAAAACAACTCCAAAAAGATTTGAAACTATTTAAAAATAAACTGTATTTTTTTTTTTCCTGTTTGCTTGCGTGCCTTTCAAGTAACGCTTTTTTTACCCTCCTCTCTATAGCAGTTGGGAGAAATTAGTTTCCAGTAAAGGACAAGCTTATTTATAAGATGTTCTTGATAGAGCTGTGATCATCTTTACTGCAATTATTTTTAATACCTCTGTACAATGTTCTGCTTTCTGATTTCAGATCATGGACCTATAAAACTTTCTGACCTGCCACTTAACATTGACCACAGCATGAATTCCTACAGGATACTCAAGGGAATATTTTTGAAGCACAGAGGCAGCAAACAAGAAGAGTAAAGCTAATAAATGAAAAATAAATGTAACAATAATAATTTTCCCAGATTTCTTCTAAATACGCTCCCAATGAATGTTTTCTACACCATGCTGATTGCTTCTGAAGTCAAATATGAATTAAAAGACAAAGGCTAGGCTAGGATAACCTAGCACCCAAACATAAAAGTTTGTTAATATTGCCAGATAGAACCTGAGAACATTTTCCCCAGGGTTTATAAAGGCAGTAAAGCACAGTAGTTAAGGGCAATGGAATTAGATATCTGAGATCTAACTCATCTCCCTCGTTTACTAGCTAAAAATAAATGAAGATCTCAGGGAAGTAATATAATCTCTTTGTGCCTCAGTTTTTCATCCATAAAATGGAGAGGTTAAAAAACCTCAAAATTAAGGATGACGTGAATTAAAGCTAGCACAGGATTTAGTGTTTTCCCTGGTGCGTAACACATACTCAGTAAATTGTGACTGTTATTATAAAGATGAAAATGATGAAAGTGTTCACCATTTCAAAGTTATTTTCATTGTCAACCATCCTAGCTCAAAATGGAGGTCACTGAAGCATTTCCTCTTTTGGATACAACGCAGGTAAAACAGGTTAACTTTAATGGATCTGTTTACTATACAAAATGCATTGTGCTAAATTATATTCAAGCATTTTCTCATTAAGTGGGCACAACAGGCAGATTATCTGTTTCTGTTTTGCAGATGAGGAAACTGAGGCCTAGCAAAGTCATGTAATTTGCGTAAGGTGTCACACTTGATACGAAGCAGAGCCAGGGGAAAATAAATAACCGAGCAGACAAACAAACAGAAAAACTAAGCAACGTTGGCTATACCTGCAGATTGTGTGTCTGCTTCGGTGTCTTCAGCCTTCCTTGCTTCCCGGAGCCCGTGGTTAGAAGGGATAGTGTGAAAGTCAAACGCTCAGAAACATAATGACCTCTGGAAAAGAGTCTGTCTTTTCCTCCAGACTTTATCTCAGGATGCCACATCCTCCTCCATTCTGCCTCTCAAATCCCAGTTTGGTGCTTGTGTTTTTCACTCTGTTATCTACTAACCCATTCTGCCACTGCTCCTACTTTCTTCAAAAGAACTCTAGTGTCAGAAATGGTACCCTTGGGCCAAATACAGCCTGCCTGACCCTGGGGTTTGGACCACCTGGTACTTGAAGAGGAAAAAAAGTAATAACCTAATTATTGCAACCACCTGCCTGCCATCGCTGTTGTGCTCCTGACTGCTGCCAGGTGCTACGCTGGCAGGCTTGGATCAATTAGTAATTGTAACTGAAGCTGAATGCAATTAATTATATAACCTTAAGCTGTTCAAGTATAATGCCCTGAAATTACTTCATGAAACTGGGATAGAATGGACGTTTGCAGCAAATGAAGGCAAATAGCTATAAGGTTTCTGTAAGTATTTTCTTCAGATCTGGACCATACTCAATCCTCACTTATCATGTTCATGTGCAAACCTTTCCATTTTCCCTTTTTTTTTCTTTTTTTTTTTTAGACAGGGTCTTGCTCTGTTGCCTGGGGCTAGAATATGGTGGTGTCATCATAGCTCACTGCAACCTCAGACTCCTGGGCTCAAGCTATCCTCCTGCCTCAGCCTCCCAAATAGCTGGGACTACATGTGTGTACCACCACATCTGGATAATTTTTCTATTTTTAGTAGAGACGGGGTCTTGCTCTTACTCAGGCAGGTCTCAAACTCCTGACTTCACGCAATCCTCCCGCCTCAGCCTCCCAGAGTGCTGTGCAAATACAAGTGATGTGAATACCTGGAAGTTTAAAATAAATAAAACATAAATAAAATAAACTAGACTTTGAGAGCTCCATTCCAAGGCCTCCAACCCAAAGCTACAGGAGAGCTTTTCAAATCACATCTCAGAAACACCCTCATCTCCATCCACATCTTATAATTTTCCCAACAAAATTCCTATCCTCTCCACTCCGTTATATTACCACTTACTCAACTTCTAATCACGACCTCTCTGCTATCTCCAAATGACAGCAGTTTTTAACTGTTCTTTGAAAGTGTCCTGTGACCTGTCATAAACCACTTTATTCATTTCAGTGATTTGAAGCACCTGGGAAATAAAATTCATTAGAAAACACTAATTGGGTCTGATGTGAGTAGTTCACTATTGATCTACATAGAGACACACCTGGCAGAGCACTGGATCATGTTAGATTTGGTACCACTGAAAAATATTCGCTAAGAAAATTATGCTACATCTAGTCACCTAGGGGAAAACGACAGCTTTATCTGTTCATGAGTGAGAAGGACACCCATTGATTTGCCTGCCAATATCCATTCCCCCTACTTGTAATATCAAAACCCAACTTTCGGCCAAGCGCAATGGCTCACGCCTGTAATCCTAGCACTCTGGGAGGCCGAGGAGGGCGGATTGTTTGAGCTCAGGAGTTCGAAACCAGCCTGAGCAATAGCGAGACCCCATCTCTACTAAAAATTAGAAAGAAATTAGCTGGACAACTAAAAATATATAGAAAAAAATAGCTGGGCATGGTGGCGCATGCCTGTAGTCCCAGCTACTCAGGAAGCTGAGGCAGGAGGATTGCTTGAGCCCAGGAGTTTGAGGTTGCTGTGAGCTAGGATGACGCCACGGCACTCTAGCCCGGGCAACAGAGTGAGACTCTGTCTCAAAAAAAAAAAAAGAAAAACCAACCAAACAAAAAGAAAACCCAACTTTCCTCTGGGAACCAGGCCTCCCTTACTGAGTTAATGTGGTTTGTTGAGAGGCTGACTCCGCCTTCTATTCCCTCCTTCCTCCAATTTCAGGACTGTGGACAGGATTCAAGTTTGTCCAGAGCATGCCACCCCTCTGGCTTCTCTTTAGGGAGGTCGTCATCTGATTTCAAGTCTCTAGGACTTTTGAAACAACTATGTCTAAGGATGTACTTTTCCCATCGGGAATTCTAACCTGGCAGAATATAAGCTTGGAGCTGGTGGGGTCACCTCATTACCACTTTGCAAGTGGCTATGTAAGAATGCAGCCAACACAGAAGAGAGGTGAGCCGAAGCATTGGAGAAGAGAAAGGTATTCATGATGATTATGCTGGAGCACCTGGATCTCACTGTATTGTAAATGAGCAAGTAAGTTGCCTTTTATGCTTCAGCCAGTTTGAATTGGGTTCTCTAAAAGCATCAGGTCTCCTATCATGGGACTGAATTTAACTGATAGCCTCAGGTTCAGATCTTCATGGCGGTGGTGTATTCAGTCATTGTTTGCTTTAAGCTGTCCAAAATCATCTTGCTCATTGACTTGCACCACTGTTTAAGATTGTTACCATTGTATTTACTTCTTAAGGGAATTTCCAAAAAGTCATAAGCTTTTTACCGAGTAAAAATTATACGGATGTCTGGGAGGCCTGAGAAAATTACAAAAAAAAAAAAAAAAAGAAAGAAAGAAAAGAAAAGAAAAAGCAGATTCCTAAGCCCAACGCTCAAAAACTGTGTTTGAAAATGTCTTTTGAACCTTTCGCAAACCAGCATTCTCAACAAGCGGCCTAGATGATTCTGACACAGGTAGCCCACACTTTCTGAAACAGTCCTGCAGCAAAAAGGTGAGAACTGAGGGATTTAGGTCATATAGAAGTGAATTTCAAATCTTGCTTCTACTGCCTGCGAAGCCATACTTTGGACAAATTACTTAGTGTGTGTGTGCCTCAGCTTTCTAGTTTATAAATGAAGATAATAATGACATCATAGAGATTTTTCAAGATAATGTTTGTAAAGAATTTAGCACAGTGCCTATCATACATACAGCAAAGCTCCAGTAAATGGTATCTGTGGGTAATTCATTTACATGGATGAAGTTCTCTGATAAACTAATTATTACTAATTAGACTCTAGTAGCATATAAGACCTTGTAGCAATAAGACATAGGATATGTAAGATTTGGTGTGGAACAGGGGAAGGAGGGTCTATTCCTCCGTGCTATGATTTGAATATGTCCCCCAAAGATCACGTTTTGGAAACTTAATCTCCAATACAACAGTGTTAAGAGGTGAGACGTTTAAGAGATTAGGTCAGGAGTTCTGCCTTCATGAATGGACTAATGCTGTTATTGTGGGAGTGGGTTAGTTATCCCTGGAGTGAGTTCCTGATAAAAGGATGAGCCTGGTCTTCTTCCCTCTGGGGCTCACGCTCTCTTGCCCTTCTGCCTTCCACCATGGGATGACGCAGCACAAAGACCCTCGCCAGATGCCAGCACCTTGATGTGGGACTTCCCAGCCTCCAGAACAATGAGAAATTTCTTTTCATCATAAATTACCAGGCCGTGGTAGTTTTTATAGCAACACAAAGCAGACAAATGAAGACACTCAGCCTGATAAGTGTTCTGGTGTACAAAGAACAGGAAAACACCAAGGAAAACTGCCTACCTTAGCTTATTTTCTTGCCTAAAGCCACTTAGGACATTAAGTTTGTCAATATAATTTTAGCCTTCACACCGAAAACCTTCGTACATTAAATAACGTGGCCGAACTACAGAAACAAGGCAATGGAACTGGCTCAGTATCACAAACTATTTTGCAGCTTGTATGACAGTCATGTCTGTACAAGGGAGGATGTTGATAGTAAAGGTGTAGAGGGAATAAAAAGGGTATCTACACAGGTGTAAGTCTGTACTGCACTGTGATACAGAAGACAGGCTTCGAAGGACGGCCATCCTGGGTTTAAACCACAGAGACCCCACAAACTAGATGATCTATCATGTCGATGAGTCACTTACCTTCTTTAGCTTCTAGTTTTTCATGTATATACTGAGGAAAAGGAAACCCATCTTGTCAAATTGTACTGAGGACTCAATGAAATGGCTGATGCAACAGGTTTAATAAAATTTTGAACATATGGTCAATGTTGAAAAAAGTAGCCATTACTGTTATTATGGTTTTATCTTATTTTTTTTTTTTTTTTTTTTTTTTTGAGACAGAGTCTCACTCTCTTGCCTGGAGCGAGTGCCATGGCGTCAGCCTAGCTCACAGCAACCTCAAACTCCTGGACTCAAGCAATCCTACTGTCTCAGCCTCCCAAGTAGCTG
>CAUYSK010062083.1:0-29547 GCA_963575035.1 Avahi laniger | reverse complement strand
TCTCTACTAAAAATAGAAAGAAATTAGCTGGACAATTAAAATATAAATATAGAAAAAAAATTAGCCGGGCATGGTGGCACATGCCTGTAGTCCTAGCTATTTGGGAGGCTGAGGCAGGAGGATCGCTTGAGCCCAGGAGTTTGAGGTTGCTATGAGCTAAGCTGACGCCACGGCACTCACTCTAGCCAGGGCAACAGAGTGAGACTCTGTCTCAAAAAAAAAAAAAAAAAGAAGACATTCAAGACAGAGGGAGCTTGGACAGACTCGACTAAGGACAGGCTTGGTTCATGGGGTTCAAAGCCAGGGTCCTGCTGTCTGTCCTAAGAGAGTTACCTGCTTCCTCCCTCTGACAGATGTAAGGATACATGTGTATTTATCAGGGCTGTTGTGGAAATTTAAAAAGTACAATGGATGAAATTTGTCCAGGACAAAATAGGCTTAAAATATGTTGAAAATATTGCTCAAGAAATGCCAGGACAGCAGCTGGTATTAAGGTTGGAAATAAATGAAAAGAGCTTTGTCAAACACGGTCCATTCTGGGTTTTTTGTTTGTTTGTTTGTTTTGAGACAGAGTCTCATTCTGTTGTCCTGAGTAGAGTGCCGTGGCGTCAGCCTAGCTCACAGCAACCTCAAACTCCTGGGCTCAAGCGATCCTCTTGCCTCAGCCTCCCGAGTAGCTGGGACTACAGGTGTGTGCCACCATGCCCAGCTGATTTTTCTATTTTTAGTAGAGATGGGGTATTGCTCTTGTTCAGGCTGGTCTTGAACTCCTGACCTCAAGTGATCCTCCCGCCTTGGCCTCCCAGAGTGCTAGGATTACAGGGATGAGCCACCATGCCCAGCCGGTCCATTCTGTTTTATTGGCAAATGTCTTAGTTTTCTCTGCACTTTTAATCTACACACTCACACTCAAGTCCTTCAAAAGCAAGTGCATGAAAATTTTAAATAAATGTAAATTAAAATCCCAGCAAGAATCACCTTAGTTGATTACAGATGAATAGTTGTTATTTACAGATGGGTAAAGGTGATTCTAGTCAGTAGATTTGCTGGCTGGTGTCTGCATTTGTGGTCACCAGCATATCAACGAATGATTGGAAGCATCTCAGTGTCTCCCCCATGTCACTGAACCTCCCATCTCCCCCACTCTGCTCCTTCTCCCCCCTCCAAAAAAACCCTCTTAACCTCTTGTCATTTCACTACTCAAGGTCTACGGCCTTGGGTCCCTCCACTGTCCTGGGGCTGATGACCCAACCTCTCAAGGCCTTGCTAAATAATCTCCTCACCTACATCACACCTTGTTTCTGCAAAGGGCCTGATAATAAATACTGCAGGCTTTGCGGACTCCACCGTCTCTGTCGAACTGCTCGATTCTGCTGCTGTAGCATGAAAGCGGACATAGGCAATATGCAAATGATGTGGCCACGTTCCGGTGAAGCTTTATTTGCAAAACAGGTGATGAGCCGGATTTGGCCCAAGAATCTATTATTGCTCAGGTGTTAATGGATTACAGCGGTTGATACGTTGGCTCTAGAGGTTCACTTCCTGTTCCCACTGGGGCTCTCCACACTTTAACCCTAAGTCATGACTAACGGAGAACATTTTAGACAAGGGGAAAGTCAAGCATAAAAGATACTTGAGGCATGGGTGTCTTTTAGCGTCTCTCAGTCACAACGCCTTTCCCTAAAGCCCACCACACTGTGTCACATATCATGATGGCACTTTCAAATTGCAAAAAGACCTCAAGTTTGACTAGATCCATACCTCTGAAGCTAGAGAGTGCAGCAGAATCACCCAGAAGGCTTGTTAAAAGAGATTACCAGGCCCACTCCCAGAGTTTCTGACTCAGCAGGTCTGGGGTGGAGGCTGGAGCATTCTCTGTTCTAACAAATTCCCAGGTGAAGCCGATGCTGCTGTTTCAGGGACCACACTGTCGGAACCACGGGGCGACCTGTCAGAAACCTAAAGGTATACTGCCACCTAGTGGACAGTTCCCAGTAGTACTCTATGCCAACTATTCCTTTGATTGCAAAGGATATAAAAAATTACACATCTTTTGTCATGGAGAAGAATCAGATTTACAAAGCCAATTTGTCATTTGCATACTTGGGATTCCATAACCATATTCCAAGCCTCTTTAAAGAAATGAGGTGTCACATTATTTACAATAACATGGCAGCGATGTTAAATCAAGTTAAACAAGAAACAGATTATTTTCCACAAGGGGAAAAACACTTTAAATATCTGAATAGAATAAAACTGTGGCTGGCTCTGTTCTCTGGCCACTCTCCCATCGCCAGATGCACATACCTCTCCTGAGAGGCAAAATCCACCTCCCAGCCCTCCAACCCACTACTGGCGAACAGCTCCAACCTGGCGCAGCTGATGAGATTGGTCAAAACGAGCTCATTTCAGACTCCGGACTTTGTGATCTTTGCACATGCAGAACCGTAGCAGTGGTGCAGGACCCTGTTAAATATTTGCCACACACGACAAGGAACAATAAAAGGCTCTTCTTAAAGTGAGGAGTTCCTTGCTTATTGCTAGTTTTCGTTGCTCATGTCATATTTACATTTACCCAAATTTGTCACCGGTTTCCACTATACGTCCAAAATTTCTGCAAAGGCACTTCATTTTCCCCGTGAACACTGCACTCCAACACGCTGTGAGTGCAGATACCCACCCCAGCAAAGACCCGGTGTCTGCCTCCACTCAGCACGGAATAAAGGGGCGTGACAGTCGCCAGTTGCAGATGACGTGGGGTTCCAGGCTTGGCGGGCTGCTGGATTTTTGTCAGCCTGGAGAAACATTAGGACCGTGCTACAAAGGATGGCCTGGTACCGGGAGAACGGAAATGACAGGGACCGGAATGGTTTTTGAGGCCAAGAACTTATATTTGATCTCCAGATGTGATGCAGCTGACAGCTAGTTAGTGTGACTTAGATCTACACGGGTCCCCGCCCCTTTCTTCCACACATGCTGCGGGCATGCTAGTGTGAAAATGCGTCTGCCTGGGCTTGCGCTTTGATTGAGAACCCTCTGGAATGAATGCACTTGGAATCCCTGAGAACTCTGAAGGCCCAGCACGTGGAACATCTGGTGAGACGGTCTTTTTTTCTTCCTGCTTGACCCGAGAGCAGGTGATAAAGTGGCATTCTTTCTTCAAGTGGCTGATTCCGTCCTAACAAAGCCGGAGTAAATTGCTCAGCTCCCTGTTTCAGCGTACGAGGCCACCATTAACTGCAAACCTCAGTGGTCAAGAGCTACTGGATGTGAATTCTGTGGCTACTAATGAAAAAGCAGTTGTGGTACATTAGCTGCGCGCTGTGTGTGAGCGATGAGAGAGACACGCACGGCAAGATGAAGCCCCTCCCTGGCACGAGCAGCAGCTCACACCGAGGCAGACACAGCTCCTGCCTGCCCAGCCGCCGTCTCTCCCTTCTTCCTTGCTGGCTCAAACGTCACAGCTATCGGGGACAGCAGAGGATCAGAGCTAACACTACGGCACCTACTCTATGTGCAAGGCAATTTTAGAGGCACACGTGATAGTCACAACTCTATGAAGTAGTGCTATTATGGCCCTCCTTTTACAGATTGGACGTCTGAGGCTCAGGGACACAAAATAAATTACCCTGGGTCAAACAGCTAGCAGGCGCAGATGCTGAGGTCTGATCCTAGAAGTCCATCTCCACAGTCCATGCGCTCAGCCTCTCCACTGTATAACTTGTGCTTGGGCTAAGCTATTCGTGTAAATCCCAAATCGCAGAATGAGACCCGTGGAGCTGACCCGAACTGGACCTGAAGCCTAGAGCCACACCCCACTGAGCCCAGCCTTAATCAGCAGCCCCCCATCAACCCGCTGCTTGTTTACTACACCGTGGCGTGGAGATGATACAGCCGGGATCCCGTTCTAGTCAGTAAGACTCCAGGGAGCCTCCAGAGGAGAAAGGTCTTTGCCCCTGTCCCCCGGTTCCTCCACAGGCACTGGAGTGCAGACATTATGCCTCATGCTGGGGCACCACCTGGTGACCACAGACGACAAGCAAAGACAGAGGCCAATGCGCTGAGGATGCCCGAGCACAAAGATCCCAGGTCCTTGATGATCTTGTCAAGCCGCTGAGCATCACCTGCTTCCACATTTTTATGAAAAAAACAATCTCCTCTTTGTTCAAGCTGTTTTGAGTTGGGATTTCTGTTATTCACAGCCAAAGCCATTCCTGACCGCTGCTGCCTTTTTTACGTACAGCAGAAATTTCTCCAAGTGCTAGGTGTTTATATCTTCCTCTTCTTTCTTTAAATGGGCTGGTCCTGGTCCCCACAGAATAGCAGGAGAGAAGTCACCAACCCTTGCTGATATCACCCAATCAATTCCTGCCGCCACTCACCCTGGAGGGGGCAGTTTAGAGGTGCCCACACGAGAAGAAGCTCAACATCAACTCTTGAGTTCAGAGTCTGCGTGTTTCTACTTGAAGCTCAAGTTCAAAACTGTTCTGATTTCTCTGCCCTCCGGAGCCGCTCCAGCCACGCTGTCGTCCTTGCTCCTTCTCAAACACACCAGGCACATTCCCTTATCTCGTTTGACTTTTTTATTTCACCATAGCGTTTAAAACCTTCTGACATAGTATACAATTTACTTATTTATTGTGCTTATCTGTTGTTTGTTTGTCTCCCCCTGCTGGGATGTAAGCCAAAAGCAGGAATCTTTGTTCTGTTCATTGATACAGCCAACCTCCTAGAACACCTCCTAGTGTATTATGGGTGCTCAATACGCCTGTTAAATGAATAATTTAATTGAATTTTGATACTTCTCTGGATAAGCAATCATATATCTCTTGGGAGTCTGTTTGGGCTACTTTGTCTTTTCAAGGGGCCCCTAGAAATCACACCCAAGTGAATTTTGCAAAGGCCGCACAGCCTGCCTAGCAAACAGACCTTCCAAACTCAATGGAAGTCTTTTCCTGCTATGTTTATAAACAGAAATCCTAGCAACTTTATTGAGATATAGTTCACTTACCATAAAATCCACCCTTTCAAAATGGACACTTCACCCCTGATCACGAAAATGTGCAGGGATTTCTCCCCACCAACAGCCATCAATTCTCCAGCAACCCCAGCTGGTGTCCCAGAATGTACTCAATTCTCACACTACCCGGAGATAGCGGCAGATCCCACTAGTGAAGGGTTCAGATCCACAAGACTGCTCCCGTTTGAGACACCAGTTGCTAGTGGGTTGTCACCTACACTTCTGACCGACTGGCTATAAATCGGGGCTCCCATTACCCCTTGCTTGGGGTCAGTTAATTTGCTAGGGCGGCTCAGAGAACTCAGGGAAACACATGCATTTACTGGCTTGTATAATAGATAGTGCGAAGGATACAGACACACGGCCGAAGAGAAGAGATGGATGAGACTCAGTGGTGGGAACCGGCACGGACCTCTCGAGGTACGAGACCCGCCAGGAACCTCCACGTGTCCAGGGATCTGGAAGCTCTCTAAACTCTGTCCTTTTGGATTTCTATGGTGACTTCGCTATGTGGGCAAGATTGATTAAATCATGGGCTGCTGGCGATCAACTCAACCTTCAGCAGAAGAGGGGGCATGAAAGTTCCAACTCTGTGACCACACGGTTGATTCCCCCGGAAACCAGCCCCCACCCCGCGGCTATCAGGAGCCCCGCAAGAGTCACCTCATCAGAACAAAAGATGTTCCTATCACCAGGAAATTCCAAGGGACATAGGAGCTCTGTGTCAGAGACTTCTATCACTCAGAAAATTGCAAAGGTCTTACAAGCTCTGGGTCAGATACTGGGGTCAAAGACCAAATATCAGAACAAAAGATTCTCCTAGTGCCCTTTCTACAAGGGTTTTAGGGGCTCTGTCTCAGGAAGCAGGAGCAGAGACCGAATATGGATTTTACTACTGGTAAGTTTGTTCTCTTCAGTTGCTATGAGGCAAGCATGACACCAGGTTTATTTTGACTATTGGCTGATTTAAACTTCACAAGAGCCATTTGAGGAAGGTAGTGTGTGTTAGTTACCTAACGCTGTGTGACAAATCATCCCAAAACTTTGTGGCTTAAAACAACCAACACAAATTATTATCTCTTCTGATTTTGACACGGGAAGAGTGACTCGCAATGCTGGGAGCCACTTGAAGTCCAAGTGGGTCCCTGGCTCCAGGCAAGAAAGAATTCAGGAGCCGACAGTGTAAAGAGAAGGTGAGACCTACTCAGAAACTGTAGAAAGTCTGCTCCCCAGAGCAGAGGCTGCTTCCCCCTGGGTTGGGGGAGAACTGGCCCCAGGGTTCCTTTGCCTCTCTGGTGAAGCAACCGGGTTAATTACAGGCTAAACAAGGGAGGAATGTTCATGAACTTGTCCTGCCTCCATCGAGTTTTAATCAGGGTAGTTTGAAACTTTGTTTTGAGACTTCTTGGCTCAGTTAAACAACGTTTGCAAATGGAGCAATGCCCAAAGCCGTGCCTGCAGTTCCCTGTCTCGTTCCCCCCTCAGAGGTAATACTCCCCCATAATCTTAACGGGTTGCAGAAGGATGGAGGTTTGTCTTCTGTAACTGCTTCAGGCTGACTTCAGGGGCGTTGGCCCTGCCTATCATGGGAGAAGGAGGGGGCCCAGGGGCAGGGTGCCTCCACGTCCTGGATCGGCTGCTGGGTCGGCGCCCTGCCTTAGCATCAGCTTGAATTGCAATCACTGTAACCTGGAAAACACAAATTTTACCAGACGGTTAAACAAACATGGTCCAAAGACTGAAAGGAAGATAGTTAATAAAGGCCCTAAGGAAAGAAGAAACCAAATGATACCCGGCAAAGATCCCTCGCTAGACTCCCAGAGGGAGGCTGGTGCAGGAAAATGTTTGCCCTTTGCTCTACCTCCCCCAAACTATTAATGTAGATGCAACAAGATGTGTTTGCAACAACACTTACCACTCCCTGCTTAGCCAAAATGCAACATGGTTATCTTCCTGCATCCAAGATGGACAGAAAGCGTCTTTTCCAGGGGGAAGAGGGAGTATAGTGTGAACATGGTGAACAACTAAGGCAAAATGCAAGTTTGGTTAATAACTATGCAAGTGACTTGATTCTAGCCCCTAGGAAGCAAACAAAGTCATAACCAGTAGATTACTAGGAAAATGACTAAGAAAAGAAAAGAGCGAGCGCGTTCACATCGTCATTGGAATGAGGGTGTTACTTAGCTGTCTTGCTGTCTTCCAGAGCCAGCCTTGTGAGCAGCTACCTGAGGTCCTCCGTGGGCTAACGGGAGCAGGCCAGCTCCTCAGTGCCAGCCTGTGGGGGCTCACGAGAAACAGGTTTAATCCTAGACAAACGTCCCCAACTCGTTAGTTCTGAGAATGACAGGAAAAGGAAGCGTGTAGGTAGCTAAACATTTAAATAATCTAGTAGCCAATCTATATTAATTTACACAGAAGCAAAATCATTAAAGGAGTCTTAAAGTCTCTGAATACAGGCCTTGTCCTTTGTCTCATGAAAGCAGTGTATTTTGATTGTTGTCCTTTCCTGGGTCTGAAAACAGGACTTCAGTTAACTTGAGTTTGGTATTAGATCCCCATGGTTCAAGATCCTGTAACTTAACAGCACAAGGGTTAGTTAACATTTGACACAGACGCTCGCCAAAGATGTCCACGGGCCCAAAATACCCAATCGAAACAATCACACGTCACTGTAAAATAACAGCATTCATCCAACCGAGAGTGATAATCAAGAAGACTTTAAAGGCAACGCATAAAGCCACGTGGATGCAAAAACCTCAACTTTTTAAAGTTCGTTTTTTTCCCAGCAATCAAAAACCTAACAAGGACAATATAGGAACCATCCCAACAAAACACAAAATCTCTGTTTCTGAGGCCAGTTACCAAAAGAAAAACCTTCTGTAATGTGATTGATTTTTGTTTATGGGAAACTCATCCAAACAGCTCTGAAGTCAAACCTAATGCAAAGGGGACCCGACTCAATTAGACACAGGTCAGCGTACTGGAGAGGAACGTCAACAAGAAAAACTACCACCTTGAGTAGGAGAGCAAATGACCCTTGGTAACAGCATGAAAAGTGTTCTGACCACATTGAACAATTCAGACACATCAAGAAAAGCCGACAATAGAATTAAGTTACACAGGAGGAAAACAAGGCCTTTAAGATAAAGCATTTTACTCTCGGGCCATAACAACACTCTTAGAACCAGAGGGGGAAGGTACAGAAGCCGACGATAAAGGTTAAAGGGGAGAGTTACCATTCCAGCCCTTGCCAGGGGAGGAAAAGCTGGAAGCAGCTAGACACAGCAAAATTGAACCTACGAGATGTAAATCTGAGAAGTTTTTAAAGAAGCAGTTGATAGAATCAGAATCAAAACACTTTTGCGGTTTCATTAAGAGCAAATCAGGATTTCAAGAAAACCTTGTGATTTTAACCAAAACTCTTCTCCTTTAATTATAGCCAACTCAAGCACACACAAAATTCTTCCACAAATTCCCCTCCGCGAACCCCATTACAGCCTACACAGACCGTCTGTGACATGCTTGGACTTTCTTTTTTTGTCCTGAATTTCCTCTTTCCCAAATAACCAGCCATTCTGTTCCAGGACAAAAGGTCACCGCACAAGATCCTTTCCCACCCAAACCATTCCCTCTCTGCTCTTTCTTAACAAAAATACATTTCCATACTCACAGCCTTTCTACATCTTTTTCTCTGCCTTACTAGTTACCTTCGGTCTTGTTTTCATTTTCCCTCCTAATTCATACTTTGAATGAATTTCCAAACCACCTCTGAATCAGACAAAATTACACATAATTTTTTCAACACATCTTATTCCTTGGTGCATCCCATATATAGAATCACACGCATTGACCAGAATTCCTATTTTTAGTGACTTTAAACATAAGCAGCAGGAAATTTCGAATTGTGCTATTATATAAACATCTATTTTATTTATATTTCTCCAATTTATTATTTTATCAGTTTACTTATATCTTAGTTACTATTTTAAGTTATTTTCTATTAACCATGTTTATAGCCTGTGAACATTAGATAGTTGCCTTAGTAAGAACCTTAAACACCTGAGTATTTTTTTTTTGCTGATAACTCAGATTGAGCTATTTTTATTAAACCATCAATATTAAATTAAGCTTATTTATGAAAAATTCACTAACTTTACAAGAACGTGAAAAGAATTTAGACTTATTTATTTAATTTACATATAACATAATACATGTATAACAACGCATACACAAACACGTTTAAACATATATGCATATATGCACACAATGATCTAATATTTTTTCTGTCTCCAAATCGCAGCCATACGATAAGACAAATTCACCAGTCTGCAAAAGGTGGCTAAAATCCTGTGTGGGAGAGCTGGCGGAAGCCCCTCAGAGCCAAGGAAGGAAGAGGCTCCAGTATGGGGTGCAGGCCTCCTGGGGTGGGTAAGAGGGGATCATCTAGGTCCTAAGATGTCTGGGACAGCTTCTTGGTGCCTGGGATAGAGGGCCACAAAAGATAGAGGGCCTTAAAAACCTGTACATAAGAGATTTCTACCCATTTTCCTTCCTTTTTACAGAATAAGTCCAATCGTAAAATTGTGTTATAGTTTAAAGAACCATTTTCAGGCCAGGTTTCCTGGTCTCCAAGTTGGTACTGGGGCCAGACAGTATTGCAATAGAAAACAAGCCTCTCTTTTCTGAGATCATCTAATTTAAATTTATCCCAGTTGGTGAGGAGGCATCCTAGCGGGGAATCCTTCGGGATGCTTGTTGTCATCCCCATCCCTAGGCCCGGCAGAGACCCAAGTATCTTGTCTCTCAGATCCCACCTTCCCTTTTCCTCCAAGACAGTCAACAAGGCAATAGTGGCTGAACTTTGCAAGGTCAAGGTCGGTGCAGCTGAGAAGGCACAAAGGCTAGAGGACAGATCTGTGCAGGAAAACAGGGACTGTGAGGGCAAGCAAGGACAGAGCGTCAGAACTGAGCCGTGTGACAAAAGCAGCAAAAAACAAAACAAAACAAAACAAAACAGAACATTGGCAGAGGGCACAAGGCAGTTCAGTTTTCAGCAAAAATGAAACAAATCCGGGACCGGTGGCTCATGCAATTACCTGCCCTGAATCCAGGATTTATGGCCTATTTTAGCCTATCAATGTCCCCAAGGCACCTTTTTCAGCCCTTGAACTTGGGGTCACTGAAACAATATGGCTCTGGCGTCCGAGAGTCACCACAATAAAGGAACTCTATTTAACAAAAGAATCTCAAAATAGACAGGGAAAATGACCTGCTTTACAAAGAATGGAAACAATCGTCCAAATAGCTAAAGCAAAAAGTATGAATGCAGCTGTAAAATAATGACAGGCATTCATCTGTGCACTGAGACCAGAACGGGTCAGCGACAGTCCGAAACACAGAAGAGATCGAAGAAGAAGGGCAACAGGAGATGGTGTGCTGCTGGACTCCTGCTCAGTGTGGGAACAAGGCCAGAGTCACCAGGCATCCGTCGGCTGCTTGAATCTGCGTGGCGGAGATTCAACTCCTGCCACCCCATTACTGGAGGAGCTGTATCTAAACAGATGGAGTGAGTTTATGTCCTTTAATTCAGAAAGACAAGTCTCAAGAACAGAGCTGGAAAGAGAGGTGGAATAAAAGGGTCTTACACCTCAGAAGACAAGAAAACTGAAAAGCAACCAAACTAGACAAAGGGAAACTTACCCACCCTTCAGGTTCCAAATAGTGCCTCGGTATTAATTTGGGGCCCAGATGGGGGTCTCCCTTCACCCTATATTGGGTGCCACGAAGATGACACAGGAAAAGTGACTCGCAGTGCTGGCAGCCACTTGAAGTCCAACTGGGTCCTTGGCTTCATGCAAGAAAGAATTCAGGAGCCAGCCGACAGTATAGAGTGAAAGCGAGATTTATTCAGAAGCTGTAGAAAGTCTGCTCCACAGAGCAGAGGCTACTTCTCCCTGCAGAGAAGAACCAGCCCCATTGTTCCTTCTGCTCCTCTATTTAAGCAACAGGTTAATTACAGGCTAAAGAAGGGGAGCAATGTTCATGTAACTTGTCCTGTCGGTCTTGTTTTGATCGGGGTAGTTGGAAACTTTGTTTTAAGACTTCTTGACTCAGTTAAACGATGTTTCACAATCAATGCTCAAAGCAAAGCGGTGCCGGAAGCAATGCCCAAAGCAGTGCCTGCCAGTGCCCTGTCTCAGTTTCCGTGGGTAAGGAATTGGACAGAGATGGGAGAGTGGCTTACCTCTGCTACACGGCATCTGTCACCTCCACTGTAACTCTCAAAGGCTAGAGACTAAAATCGTTTAAAGGCTTATTCACTCACACATCTGGCAGTTGATGCTGGCTGTCAACTGAGACCCACACGTGGCCTCTCCACGTGGCCTGGGCTTCTCCACAACGTGGTGGTTGGATTGCAAAGGCAGGAATCCAGAAAGAGAGTCAGGTAGAAGCTGTATTGCCTCTCACGACCTGCCTCAGAAGCCATCCAGCCTCACTTCATCACCGTTACAAGGGCCCACCCAAGTTCAAGGAGAGTAAACACAGACCCTACCTGCTAAGGACTGATTTACATTCCCCCAAACTCGTCTGTCGAGGTTCTAACTCCCAGACCTCAGACTGTGATCTTATTTGGAGAAAAGGTCTTTATAGAGGTAATCAAGGTAGATAATTCAAGTGGACTCTGATTCCATGTAAGCGGTGTTCTTATTAAAAGGGGAAATTTGGAGACAGACGTGCACACAAGGACATGTGAAGATGAGGGCAGAGATCCAAGTGATGCCTCTACACACCAAGAAATGCCGTAGACGTCGGCAACACCCAGAGCAAGGGGAGAGGCACAGAACGGATTCTCCCTGACAGCTCTCGGAGGAACCAACCCTGTCGACACCTTGGTTTCTCGCTTCTGGCTTCCACAACTGTGAGACGATAGATTTCTGTTGTTTAATCCACCCCGTCTGTGGTGCTCTGTTACAGCCGTCCTGGCAAACTCATCCCTTCTTGACGGAGGACCATCAACACCATGTTGCGAGAAGGGCACAGACATCGGTGCGGCCATGTTTGTACGCTACAATCCGCCACAGCCCACCCTCTGGCCCCAAATCCTGACAGCCCTCCCACATGCAAAATGCACTCCTTCCCTCAACAAAAACCACCACTTATATCAGCCCAAAGCCCAGAATCTTATCATCTCAACTGGGTCCATGTGAAGTTGGGTCTAGCTCCTCTCAAGCTGAAGCAAGTTATCTGTCCCCCACAAACCACATACGATGCTGGGACAGGTCACTGAAGACGTTGCCTTTCAAAGTAATCATCATTCTCCAAAATAGCCTAAAACCATCAATTCTAAAACTATATCAAGAATCTCTCTCAAATATTATTGCTCCCTCATTTCCTCCCTCCTCATAGCTTCAGACAATCTCAAAATTGGAAAGCAATGTAAAGTTTGAGATAGACCTGCATGTGGCCCAGACAAGTCTCACAGACACAATGTTGGGCACAGGAAGTCAGACTCAAAAGAGTAAATACTGTATTCTCCAAAACTGACAAACAAATCCAAGGTGATAAAAATCAAAACAATGTTTACCTTTGGGAGACGGTTTGACTGGGAGACGTCATAGGGCTCCCTCTACCGCTTGACATGGTTGGTAGTTGCATCGGTTTATAATTATGTAAAAATGGTGGCTCACACCTGTAATACTAGCACTTTGGGAGGCCAGGGTGGGAGGATCACTTGAGCCCTGGAGTTTGAGAGCAGTCTGAACAACATAATGAGACCCCATCTCTACAAAAAATACAAAATTTAGCTCAGCATCATGGTGGTGTGCACTTGTAGTCCCAGCTACTTGGGAGACTGAAGCAGGATTGTTTGAGTTTGATTGCCAGGAGTTCAAGGCTGCAGTGAGCTATGATGATGCCACTGCACTCTAGCCCAGGCAACAGTCTCAAAGTAAATAAATGAATAAATGAATAAATAAATAATAAAAAATTAGCTGGGTGTAGTGTCATGAACCTGTAGTCCTAGCAACTGGAGAGGCTGAGGCAGGAGATCATTAGAGGATAGGAGTTCAAGACCAGCCTGGACAATACAGTGAGACCCTTATCTCTACAAAAAAAATGTTAATTAAATAAATTTTTAAAAATTCATCTATATATACACTCAGGATGGTGCACTTTATGGTATGTAAGTTATACTTCATTTTTTTAAAAGGGATGTAAATTAGTCCTATGGTTCCCACACTTAAGGATTTCATAAACCAGTAAAATTTTATACTTTCTTTGAACTCCTCCATCCTCCTCCCCAAATCAGAGAAAGTAATTTCAACAATGACTATGGATTAATGTTATAACTAGAAAAATGCCCTTCTTTTTTTTTTCAGGCTCTCTCATAACAACACCTCTGGTGGAAAGCTTGCTCAAGCTTGGGTTTAAAAAATAAGGAACTGATTTTGAAATTATGCCTCTCAGTTCCCACAACGGGGCGCTACAGAATTGCTGCGATCTCGTCGAGGTGCCGTTTAATTGTCCCTGGCTTCCTCCTCCACCCTTTCTCCTTCCAAGGCTCCATGGCTGTGCACACAGGAAAGAACAAGGCGGGTCCTTATTCGAAGGCTTCTATTGTATTAAGAAGAATGAGAAATACCAAGACAGGATTTCTAAATTGTATTATTGTGGTATATTTTAAATGTTTTACATTTAACCTTTACGTCTATGCGGTGAACACCTTCCATACATTCTAGGGTGCATTTCTGAGGGCGTTGGGTATTTTTTGCCTCTCTCCCCATGGACATTTCCAGCTGAAGAAACACACAAATGTGTGCCCCTCCCCCGCCCGCACATTTCAGACAGGTGAGATACCGTCCATATTTCCCAATTTCTTTTGGTCCCTCCAGCCTGTAGAGCTCCCTGCAGCACAACAGGTTTCCAAACAAAAACCCGACATCCCCATTTGCAGGGAGGAGACAAGATCCAAAGCTAAACTATTCATCCAAAATGTGAACATTTTAAAAAGATATCTTGGATTGTCGTTGTTTTTAACAATTCAACCTTAGGCGCTGGTTCAGTTTGAGCAAAAAGCCAGGAAGAACCTCTGGTCCTCATTTCTCAGAAACCGGATTTTGATTCTAACCGCTTCGGATTGGAGAAGCAGCCCAGGGAGAGCGCAAAATCCATCCTGTCTGAGTGATGAGCTTCTCAAGAGAGCCCCAGAGGAGCAAGGCTAGGACTCTGCAAAGCATCACTTAGTTATGGCTGAGCATTGGCACAAGAGCTCCTGGGGAAGGGAAGCTGAAAAACTCCCGAATTTCCTGTCTTTTCAAAGCATCAGATTGGCAGAAAGAGTTAAGTCTCTGCTGGTTCTTTTAAAACTGCCAACACTTTTATGGGTGGGGAACAAGTCACAGGGAAATGCTACCTTCTCTTGAAGGTTGCTGAAAGCTCACTTTGGCATTATCTTGATGTGGAGGTGAAGAAAGGAGACCAGACAGAGTAAGGGAATGTCCGTGAGGATGACGACACTCCCTGGTTTTATCATTGCTATTTAATGTTGCTATCTAGCACTGCTACTGCGGTGACAGTGCCCACCCTGAGTCAGGCGCTGGTCCGAGCACTTTCCATCCATCTGATCCTTACAACAGCCCTCTGAGGTAGGCTTTAAAGCTGGGGAAACTGAGGCACCATATGGTTGGGTGGTGCTATGGACTGAATTGTACCCCTCCCGTCCCCCCCAAATGTACCTGTCGAAGCCCTACCCTCCAACACGACTGTATTTGGATTCTCTCCACACGCCAGAGCCCGGCAGTCCTCTAAGGTAGCCAGCTGGGGCAGTCCCAGGGCTGGTCTTGTCCTTGTTTGTTTCTTCTTTCCCAGGGAGCTCCGTTCTTCTTTGCCTGATTTCCAGTATCTTGAAAACTAATGTTTCATGTGTGACATTTTCTTTTCTTTTTTATTTTTAGTTTTTCACCTGGGAAGGTAAACCAATTTCCTGTTACTCCATCTCGGTTTGAAGCAGAAGTCTATTTATTCATACAATTAATTAGTCAATTTTCTTCACACGGATCCTGTGCTTTCCCATCAAATTTGTGTGTGAATATCTTATAATTTTTGTTGCTATTGTAACTAGACTATTTCCTCCCATCTCCATTTCTGGGTACTTATTTCTAGAGTGGAGAAAAAGTATTGATATTTGCACGTGTAACATTTGCTGACATTTGTCCTGAAATTCAACGGCAAGTAACAGGAAGAGACGCAGGTATCTAGAACTGGTGCAGATGCTCAGCAATGCCGACAGGGACCCAGGCTCTCTTCACCTTCTTCTTGATGTTGACTTTTGTCCTCATTTGTTACTTCTTGGCACAAAATGGCTACTACAACTCCAGGACGCGTGTATGTGATCCCAACAGGAAGAAGGAAGGGGGAAGCAAGGAGCAGCAACTCTCATATCAGAAAAGCAAAAGATTTCTCAACATAAATTTAGCTTGTGTCTTACTAGCCGGAATTGTAACATTTGACCACCTATAACAGCAAGTCAGCCTAGGGAACCAATTGTTCAGTTGGAAATATTATCACAAATTCACACCCACAAAAAAATCAGGGTTGGTAACGAAGGAGAATTAAAATTAAACCAGCAACTAACATAGTCTACACACAACTCTGCACTCTTAGAATAAGCCCTGCTGAGTCATAGCGAATTGTTATTTTAAACACAGTACCAGATTCCATTCGAGAATATTCTGAAGATAATTTTTAAGGCTATTGCAATATTCAGGACCAAAGATCTTAAACTAAGATAGTAGAAATGGGAATAGAAATATTGAAACATCCTAGCACTCTGGGAGGCCGAGGTGGGAGGATCGCTTGAGGCCAGGAGTTGGAGACCAGCCTGAGCAAGGGTGAGACCCTGACTCTACCAAAAAATGGAAATATTAGCCGGGCATGGTGGCACATGCCTATAGTCACAGCTACTCAGGAGACTGAGGCAGAAGGATCACTTGAGCCCAGGAGTTTGAGGTTGCTGTGAGCTATGATGATGCCACTGCACTCCAGCCAGGACAACAGAGTGAGACTCTGTCTCAAAACAAGAAAAAGGAATAATCGCCCATGGTATTAAATGTTAACTTGTCTTTAAACACTAAAGCTGAAGTACTTGTGAAGTTTTTCTGAATTTCAGATTTCTCTTAATTTGGAATGTTCTAATTAGGTGTTTAGCATTAAATTCAACATTTAATCCAATGATCTGGATTTTTATGAAAATAAAACTATTGCTGTTTTATTGCTGATAAGTCTTTTTAAGTCTTTCAGAGACACATACTGAAATATTTATAGATAAAATTATACTTCTAGTGTTTGCTTCAAAATAATATGAGAGTCATGAAGGAAAAAGTGCATAGAAGATGAAACAAGACTGGCCATGCATTGATGACTGCTGAACACAGGTACTGGGTATATGGGATTCACTGTATTATTAGTTTTCTCTCGAATGTGTTTGAAATTTCCATAATAAAACGTTCAGTGTTTGTGGAATGGAAACACGACATGTAGAGACAAACGTACATGTACAAAGACTTATTTTAAATGATAGTGTTAGAGATTCTAATCCAAAGCATTTTATTGCTTGTTAAAAAGGGAACTGTACATGGTAACACTCAGCGGGGGACAGCTCTACTATTCCCTGAACAGTCATAGGCAGCCCTGCCTCCAGCAGCCACTGCTAACTCCCTCGTGCTCACAATCCCTTGGCTTCAGAGTCCACAACTCCAAATGGCTCCCGAGTCTAGACATTATCAAGTTCAAAATTCAAAGCAGCATGACTGCATTTGGTGTACGCTGCCAGCAATCCTAAGCCCGAATGCTTCAAAGATCAAACAGTCATACATATTTAAAATACTTAGAAAAATAATAGAATTTATACAAAGTAGATTTTTACAAAACAACTTCACTACAAGAAATACATCTTATATCCAAGCACAAAAATGTGGAAATATATACGTTAAGAAACATTTTTATTTCTAAATGTGAGTGGGAAAGCATAAACTAACTTCTGGATTACTCATAAAATTTCAGAGAGATTTGAATTTGCTAGCAGAAATTTTGACTCCGTTCTCAAGCTTTGATAAACAGTTCTTGAAGGGATTAGACAGCTGTTCCTCTTTCCAAATTCTGTTTAATTTCAGCCGTATACTTCCCGTAGAATCTTTCAGCTTTCTTGTTGAATTTGGCATTCCTTTCATTAATGTAGTCGATATCCGCATCATCATTGTAAGGACGTCTCCGGCTGTATTTGTCTCGTTTTTCAATTCTGGGGGAAGAAGAAAATAATTTACAAAATTCAAAACTGCCCCTTTTTTTGATCTTAATGAAACATGGACAAACAGTTGAGAATAGAATCAGTACATTTAGAGCATCACACTTTGGGGAGGGGAAAGAAAAGCAAGCCCAGTTTTCATCAAGTTCAAGTTGAAACTGCTAATTAATGACACATCCCGGGGTATGAACTATGAAATCCAGGAAATACAAACTCATCTTCAGAATGCCTCTAAAAGGGCAATGATACATTGGTAGGAACTCAACACATAAAGTATTACTTAAAAGAAGATAATTATTACAATAATATTGATTATAGCCACCGCAGCTGATACTGAGTGCATAGTATGTGCCGCACACTATTCTTAATACTTCACAGGTACGAACTCCTAGGATACGTTAATATATTCATTCTGCTCTACCTAAGATTCACCTCTATCAGTATTAAGAAACACAAACATAAGTGAGGAACATTTACTAGAACATTCTTGTTTCTTCAAATCAAATAGCAGAGCGGCTGTTAAAGTCCTTAAAGAAGAATAATTATCTTAAGATCTTTCCCGTTCAATTGTAACAATTCAATTTCACCAATTTTTGCATCTCCATTCCAAATCATATGGACTCAGTCCATACTTGCTATCTATTGCCAAAACCACTACAGATACTAGGTCATATGTGAGCAAGTATAATTTCTGTGTATCAATTCACTCTAAGCACATTACACTTATGTGCATATTTTAAGTCCATTTTGTCACGAAGCATTTAAAATTACAGGCTGCTCCACTAAGTACTTACTGTTTTTCCAGATCTATGACCATCCTATCAATTTCCTCTGTGGAAGGTACATGAGTTCCATGAAGAAGACTGTTGGATGTTGGGAAAAACTCTTCTCCACTGAAAGGACAGCAAAATGAACTTACGGTAGCAATACAAGTGCTCCATTTTCAAATCTCAAAATAAACTAACATTCAGAGTGAGAGATAAAACACCTTATTATTTACTGTGTGGTCCTACTTTAATTTTTTTCTTAAAACAAACAAACAAAAAAAACCCCACAGGCCAAGCACAATGGTTCAAATCTGTACTCCCATCACTTTAGGAGTCTGAGGCAGGATGATCACTTGAGCCCAGGAGTTGAGACCAGCCTGGACAACATAGTGAGACCCCATCTCTACAAAATAAAATAAAAATTAGCCAGGCGTGGTGGTGTGCCTGTAGTCCCAATTACTCAGGAGGCTGAGGTGAGAGGATTGCTTGAGCAAGTTCAAGGAGTTCAAGGCTGCGGGTGAGCTATGATTGCACCACTGCACTCCAGCCTGGGCAAGAGTAAGACCCCGTCTCAAAAAAAAAAAAAAAAAATACAGAATTGGAAGAGACCCTAGAAATCACCTATTCCAACATCTTCATTCTACAGATTAAAGAACCAGTGGCCAGCAGTTAAAGAACTTATCAAAGACCACAAAGTATTAGAGCTTCTAGCTCAGCACTTCTAGCACTATAACGGCACAGTTAAGTAGCCGTGACAGAGACCATATGGTCCACAAAGCTCAAAATATTTACTATCTGGTCTTTCACAGAAAAAGTTCACTAACTTTTCTGTGAAGGCACTAAAGCATTCTGCCTCCTGAAATAATAACTAAGTAACTATGATAACCTGGGTCTTAACCACTCAATAACCAGTGTTAGAATGCCCGGCTAGAAAGAAAACCAAATGATTAGCTTAACTGCTGTGAACAATAAACAGTGTTGTCAAAACTGAGACCATTCTCAGATAGCTGCTGCTAACCCACACCTCTGCATTAAAGTATCTGTATTTATGGATGTGCATGCGCGCACACACACACACACACATATTGCCTCAGGATGAAAAACGACTCACTGTTTTTCTCTCTGTCTCTCATATGCTTCCATGTCAGGTTTGATCTGCTTGGTCAACCGATGATACTGGCGTAACTGGGCAGCAGCATAATCTAAAAATAAAATGAGCATCAGAGATGATATATTTACTTGTTTAGACATTACTATTGGGAGAAAAATCAAAACTAGTACAGGTGAGTATCGCTCATCTGAAATGCTTTGTTTCAGATTTCAGATTTTTTTCAGACTTTGGAATACTTGCATGAAACTTAAATCCAAAATCCCAATGAGCATTTCCTCTGAGCGTCATGTCAGCACTCGAGAAATTTCGGATTTAGAATTTTCGGGCTAGGGATACTCAACCTGTATTAGGTAATACATGCACAAGACACTAATCTAAGCATAACCTCTATCCTCAAGATGCTGATAAGCAGACTTTGATAATTTTTTTTTTTTATTTCAGCATATTATGAGGGTACAGATGTTTAGGTTACGTATGTTACCCTTGCCCCCAGACTTTGATAAATTTCATCACAAATAAAAGAACCCAGCTGACTGAAGTACAGCCTTCTTTTTTTTTACTTCTGCCTTATGAGACATATTTGTATCATTCTTGGTTTTAGGCCTCTCAGAGAATAACCCATGAAGGAAGTACAGAGGCACATCCTTTCTGAAAGCCCGAAACACTGAAGGCAATGCTTCCCCGACAGCCTTGTCAATGAAGTTCAGTTCAGTAAAGGTCAATTCTACCTGAAAATCCCAGATCGGGGTTTTTCCTCTTCTTTTTCCTCTCCCATCTTTCTGCGTCTTCTGCGCTGATCTCCAGCAACTTCACTTTCTCATAGTCTTCCCCTCTTGCTGCACATTCCTAAAAAGAAGAAAAAAGCTGATACCTACAAATATGATATGAGAAATTATTTATTTTAAATCAAGAAAGATCCAATGGGAGAATAAAAAAAAGGAAAGATCCAATAAAGTCATCAAGCAATATTTAACAAACGATTAATGTCTGAAGGAAATTTGAGAATCTGCTATGGTATACGAGAAGCAAGCATATGGGCTGGGTGTGGTGGCTCACGCCTGTAATCCCAGCACTCTGTGAGGCTCAGGTGGGAAGATCACTTGATGCCAGGAGTTTGAAACTAGCCTGGGCAACACGGCAAGACCCCATCTCTACAAAAAACAGAAAAATTAGCCAGGTGTGGTGGTGCACACTTGTAGTCCTTGCTACTCAGGAGGCTAGGGCAGGAGGATCACTTGAGCCCAGGAGTTCAAGGCTGCAGTGAGCTATGGATTGCATCACTGCACTCCAACCTGGACCAGAGTGAGACTTGTCTCAAAAAAAAAAAGCAAGTATATATACTTATTGTTTATCAGGTGTCGGATCCTGTTTTAAATGCTTTACATGTATTAACTCATTTAATTCATAATTAATTCAAATTGTTATTATAGTCCCTGTTTTATAGATGAGAAAAGAGAGGCACAGAGAGTTTAAATAACTGGCCTAAGTGTTGCAGCCAGTAACATCTGGCAGTTTGGCTCCAGAGCCAGTGTACTCAACTACTACGTTGTACTATCTTAATACAATAGAATTATTGAATAATCACTTAAGATAGTACAGTAGTTCCTAACCTTTTTCTTTTCTTCTTCCTGTAGTTCCCATTCCAAACGAGCTTTTTTGGCTTCCCAGTTTGCAGGTAACTTAAGTCTTTTATCTTCTTCCACAACTTCCTGGTGATTTAATTTACGCGCTTCATTCTAAAACCGTAACACAAAAAGTCTGTCAGCAGAAACAATAAATCCAAATAGATCTTGCCTTCTTTCAAGAGGGTCAGATAGGATACGTTAACAAGGTGACCCCATTTTATCCTAAAAGCACCAGACAGCCATCAAAGGATTTTAAGCAAGGGAACAGCCTAATAAAGTTTACATTTGTATACAGTCAAGAAAAATGTGCTGGGCTGCACTGGTTTGTTGCTCCAGAGCCTTAGGGATTAATATCAGTTTTACCTCTGTTTAGCTGTGTGGTCCCTTTGGTTTGGATGGGAACAAGATTTCAAAAAGTGGGAGAGCCATACTACAGTGGCACTTGAGCAGACTTTAGATGGCATCAAATAAAATTAAATCACATGATGTGAAAGATATTCTACTTTCAATTGTCTTGTAATCCTGATTAATTCAAGGTAAAAGCCTCAATTTGGGACTGGAGAGCTTTCATACCTATCTTAATATCTCTAACCCTTTCCAGTTCTCCTTCCTTTTAAAAATATTTTAACAGTTTACATTATGACAAATGAAGGAAACTTTCATTTGAAGTACTAGTGAAGAGTCTGTTTTAAAATAAACTTAACTGGGGGGAGGGGTGGGAAAAAATAAAAATAAAAATAAACTTAACTGCATAAAACAAAATGAGTATATCTCAACGAAAACTTAAGCTAGATGTTTCTTAGGTCACAGGCTGGTAGCAGTTCATCCACAAGTCATATCTCCTAATTTCCAGGTATGTGTTCTTTACATAATCGCTCTAAGTAAATATTTAAGCATGTTTGTTTAATTGTTTATTACATTAAATTTTCCTGGGCAAAGACAGATACTCCTCTCAACTACCATCCCTCATATATTCTTGGCTCTGGCAATGCCCTCCAGTTGATGATGCCAAGAACACACCTGTAGTCCAACAAAGTTGAATGTGTTACATTGAAGAAGAGAACAAATCATGGAGAACCATGGGCAATCCAGTGAGACAGTGTTAGGAAGGAATAGTTCCAAGATTTGGGTTTGTGGCCGGGCGTGGTGGCTCACACCTGTAATCCTAGCACTCTGGATTGGCTGAGGCAGGTAGATCATTTGAGTTCAGGAGTTCCAGACCAGCCTGAGCAAGAGCGAGACTCCGTCTCTACTAAAAAAATATAGAAAGGTATTAGCTGGACAACTAAAAATATGTAGAAAAAATTAGCTAGGCATGGTGGCGCATGCCTGTAGTCCCAGCTACTCGGGAGGCTGAGAGAGAAGGATTGCTTGAGCCCAGGAGTTTGAGGTTGTTGTGTGCCAGGCTGATGCCATGGCGCTCTAGCCCAGGCAACAGAGTGGAGACTCTGTCTCAAAAAAAAAAAAAAAAGATTTGGGTTTGTATCAGGTGATTAAGGGAAGGGTTCAAGGCTCTAAATTGGGCACTGTCAGAAAGTAAAGGTCATTCTATAATTAGATAGCTTAAATTTTTATATAGAAAGAGTAGTGTAATGAGACTAATGTTGTATTTGGTAATGACAGACACTGCTATTAGCCAGAAGAAAAGGATGTGTGGTTATTTCTGTGGTCTGAACAGTCTTCTTGGTTTCATCTCACTACAATAGTCAGAGAGATGCTGGGGTTTTGTGAAACCATGGCCTTGCTGTCAGTCAGGCCACTCCATGCTGAAATAGTCAGGAGCTGCTTTTTTCTTTCTCAGGTCCAACTACAGCCAGCTGTTTACTAGACTCTTATCCCTAATATGAATTCTCTTTCTTTGCATTTGTTCTCTCTGCTTAGATGTCTCTTCCTCAGACTCCTTTGTCTGATATTAAATAATATCACATTCACCTTTCAAATAGTTTAGGTGTCACCTATTATATGAAGCATTCACTGGAGACCCACAAACTGCATTAATCTCTCTACTTCTGCACTTCCAGAGCATTTTGTTCCTATCTCTAGCATTGTATTTACCATAGTAAATTTCTGGCTATTGAGTCCTATAGAGACTCGTATTCTTTAAATGAAATAGCCAGCTCTCTTATTGACACTGGACAAGTCTCCTCTTGTCTCTAACTCTACATATTTACCTAGTTAAAATGAAGAGTTTGTTAGAATCATAGAGCAGGAGGCTGTCAGTATTAATAACAGAGACTCTCAAACCTTGCCAGATAAATTAAATCAGATGTGGGTGGGAGGGGCGCTGGAGTGAACAGGTGTATTTTCAAAAGTTCTCAAAGTGATCTCTATGTGCTGCCAAGATTTAGAACCACCAGGATAAACCTTTCATCTCAGGGGATGATCCAGCTCCAGCTCTTTGGTGTCAGGCGCGCTGGTGCGGCTTCCCAGTCCCTCTACAAACGCGCACAGGCCGGGCCAGATGTCCGCTCTGAGCTGGCCTCCGAGACTACTCACTCGCTTGAGGTGTAGCTCCCGGAATTTGCGCAGTCTCTGTTCGCGCTTCTGGGAGGCCAGCTCCTCGGCTGCCGTGAGGGGCCCCTCCTCCGCGCTGTCCACCGGCACCTGCGGCGAAGAGGACCGATTTTAGGCGGGGCTGGCTCGGCTTCTCCCGAGAGGCCCAGGCCGCGTTCCCACCGGTCCCGATCGGCCGGGCCTGGGCCCTCCACCGCCGGCCCATCCCCACATTGTCTGTGCCTCCCTGGCCCGCCACCAGGCTTCGCCTCCACCTCTAGCCTTGTCTCTCCCCGGAACCTTCACCAACAAAATCTCCTGGGTAGGACCAGTCGCACTCACCTTCTCGGCTTCAATCGCAGACGCCATCACAACTCTTCTCTTCCCACTTCCGGCAACAACACAGAGCACTTCCGCCAGCCTTTGGATCGCCCTGCACAAATAAGCTACTATAAGCCCCGCCCCACCGGGCAACGTCAGGAACTTGGGACCAATCCCTGCCTCTTTTAGCGGTGAGATGTTTTCTATTGGGCAGAGCCTTGCGCAGCCGCAGAGGCCGCATAGGCAAGGGCAGGGAGGTGTGAGGTTGGGAGGGAAAAAGGCTTGGGAAGTTCTCTAGAGAGGAGGGCTGGAAAGGCGTGGCCGAAAGGAGGCTGATAGAAAGTCACTTACTCTTCTTGCTTTCCCGTGAGCCGAATGTGCTTTCCATTCAAAATTTAGCCTCAGTGTCACCTCCTCCGAGAAGGTCTTCCCTAACTGCCTTGTCTCAAGCTTAGCACTGTCATTTGACACCTTCTTCAGTGGTGTAAGATTACCCCCACCGCCCCGCCACCCCACATCAGCATTATTAACTGGAGGAGAGCAGGGACTGTGCCATCTTATTCACTCTTATGTGCCCAGCGGGTAAGCAATGCCAGAATTAATAACAATGCTAACGTTATTAAGGTAATTCAGGCTTCCTTCCCTCTCCCCACTCCCGGCTCCTCTCCCTCGCCCACATACACACACACACACAAAAAGATGACTCAAGGTGCTGGAAACAAGAAGAATATAAGAAAATTATTTTTTCCTGCACTAACAACTACTAATGAGAGGTAAAAACGAAAAAGTAATCCCCAAAATGAAAAGATATCTATGTATAAAATTTAAATGGTAATATAAAATATAAAAATGAATTTGAAGTACACAAAAATTAAATCTTAATAAATAATGAAGTTTAATAGGAATAGGGAAAGGGAAAAAAGATGAATAAATGAGGAAGGATAACCTATTTTCTGTCCAGAAGACTTAATATCATAAAAATAATATCATGAAAGAGTATCTCAAATAAGTTTGTAAGTGTCATGTTATTCCCAGAATCTCAGTGGGTTATTGTTTTTGCTTTTTGGAACTGGAAATAATGTAGCAAAAATCTAAAAGTTCAACAGTACACGGTAAGACTGAAGAAACATGAATTCTACATATATTGCAGGTAGGAATAAAAACGGGTCCAACCCCTAGAGAGGACAATTCAGCAATATCTGTAAAAATTACAAAGGTATTTACTCTTTGACTCAGCTATCACAATTCTGGGAAATTATCCTAGAGATATCATTGCATATGTATAAAATGACCTCTGTACAAGGATGTTCTTGTCAGCTTTTATGAGTGGGTGGAGGATAGCAAAAAATTGGAACAATTCAAATATCTGTCAAGAGAAGACTGGTTAAATAAAGTATGGCACATACAGTGGAACACTAACAAGCTGGGAAAAGGAATGAGGCAGTTCTCTGTATACGAATTTGGAAAGATCTCCAAAACATACTAAGTGAAAAATGCAAGGCACAGAATTGTGTACATAGTATGCTATATTTAGATGGATAGTAGGTAGAATTAGGATTACTAAGAATATATTCTTGTTTTGCTCACAGAACTCAGGAGGGGTAGACAAGCTAATATTGAAGTGGAATATTGGAAAATTCCACTAAAGTGGAAGTCTTAGAAATTCCACTACCAGGCTTTTTTTCCTTGCTATCCTTTCCTGGGCCCCCTCCTCACCTGCGACCTTGCCCTCGTAAATCACCTGTAGCAATTAGTGTACCAGGCTGTAAAATAGCTTAGGGCCCTGCCTCACTAAAGTCAACCTGTTGTAGCCATGCCCCTCCACCTTAAGCAGAGTGTATAAAAGACTGCTCTTTGGTGCTCAGAATTTGCGGAGAGCAAATTCCCCTCTGAGCCTTGCCGGCCGGCATATAAAACCTGTATTGCCAAAATCTCTGTGTGTGTCTCTCGGTCTATTCTCGGTCAGCCCTGCCATAACAATATAAGTGATAATCTATTTGGGGGGTATAATAATAAAAATATATTATTTTGAACCATGTGAATATAGCTCCAATTCTAAAATTTAAAAATTAATTTTAAGCTGGGTGTATTGGCTCACACCTGTAATCCCAGCACTTTGGGAGGCTGAGGCAGGAGAGTTGCTTGAGGCCAGGAGTTTAAGACCAGCCTGGGCAACATACCAAGACCCCCATCTCTACAAAAAATTTTAAATTGTCCAGATATGGTGGCTCGTGCTTGTAGTCCTAGCTACTCAAGAGGCTGAGCAAGGGGGATCACTTGAGCCCGGAAGCTGGAGGTTGCAGTGAGCTATGATGATGCCACTGCACTTGCCCAGGAGACAGAGCGAGATCGTGTCTCAAAAAACTTAATTTAAAAAATTTGTATAGAAAAATTGAGAATAGCCAAGAGTATTTTTGAAGAAAAGATGATGAGGAGGGACTTGGCACAGTGGCTCACACCTGTAATCTTAGCACTCTGGAAGCCCAAGGTGGGAGGATCGCCTGAGTCCAGGAGTTTAAAGTTGTTGTGAGCTAGGCTGATGCCACAGCATTCTAGCCCAGGCAACAGAGAAAGATTCTGTTTCAATTTAAAAAAAAAAAAAGAGTATAGTTGAGTCTTGAACAACACAGGGGTTAGGGGCTGACACCCCCAACCCCCTACCTCCATGTGCAGTCAAAAATCCACATATAACCTTTGAATCCTCGGAAAATTTACTAATTGCCTACTGTTGACCCGGAAGCCTTACTGATAACATAGTCAGTGCACACATATTTTGTCTGTTATGTGTTCTGTATTGTTATAATAAAGTAAGCTAGAGAAAAGAAAATGCTATTTAGGAAATCACAAGGAAGAGAAAAATACTATTCATTAAGTGGAAATGGATTATCATAAAGGTCTTCATCCTTGTTCTCTTCACATTGAGTAGGAGGAGGAAGAGGAAGGGTTGATCTCAGTGTCTCAGGGGTAACAGAGGCAGAAGAAAATATGAATATATTTAAGTGGACCAGTGCGGTTCAAACCCATGTTGTTCTAGGGTCAACTGTAATCATTTGTCATTCTTCTAGATTTTTCTCCAGTATTTTCAAAGAAGCACTTATTACCTTTGTACTAAGGGAAAAGAAAGGAGGGGAAAGAAAGACTAATACAGTTAGGCTTCCGAGAGGTCATATTAACCTGGGTTTGAAGGATAAACAGGATTTCCCCAAGGGGGAAAGGTATGCCCCACATCCACTGCAGATGTCAGTATGATTTGAGGACTACTCTGAAGGTGACTGGGTGGGTGATAAAGCCACTAACTCAAACAGGTAATTCTATAACAAGCTCACTATAGGACAGGTTCATTTTGAAGAGATGGGGGAAGGCATTGGAAACTGGAGCTCAGACGATTATGAGGATTGTGTTATTTGTTGCAGCCCGATTGCAGAACGGGGGATGGACACAGAAAGAAACACACAGACACACACAAGACGTACAAGACTGCAGTCATCGATTCCACCAGTCGTTTTATTATATACTTTTTCTATGTCCGGCAGCTACTTCCTGGTACGTAACTACCTTGGGCACCTTGAGGAAAACACATTTTCATTCCTTCCAGACGATTGCTCAAGGGAAGCAGATGTTTGCATCTTAACTTCTTTACCTCATTACTGTATGCAGGACAATGAGACGCCTTGGCTTGTTTGCAAGACCCCAGGCGCTTGGTTATCTGTCATAAAGTTGTCCGTCATGAGGAATAGTTCTGTTTGTTCAACAGGCCGTGTCCGGACCTATTGTCCTTTGGCCCCAAGGAGAGCACATCCAGTTTCGCTGACTCTGGGCTTAAGCCAATTTTTGCCCAGGGACGGTCCCTACATTATTAGATGATAATTAAAGGCATGGAGAAAATTGGCAAAAGAGCTTGGAGAGTGAGAAGTAGGCCAAAGATAGAATCCTAATCATGGGCACAGGACAAAGAACCAGCATAGAAAATGGAAAAGATCAAAGAAAAAAGGCAAGTACATGTAAATCCCTGAATGAAAGAAAATTTTGAGGTAGGATCCCAGACACACATTTGAGCCTCTGCAAAAGTGACCACTCATAAGAACAAGTTTTATTTTACTAGATAAGCTTAATAGAAGAAAACCAGAAGATACCATGCTGTGGTGAATTCAGTGAGCTTGGCTCCTCTAGTTACTTTACCCCTTAAGAAAAAGGAAAGCATGTCACCTGAACCTAATATCTAAGGCTGTGCTTCCCAAAATGGTAACCACACTCTGGATATGACTGTGGATCACGTGAAATGTGGCTGGTACAAATTGAGGTGTGCTTTATGTGGTAAGACACTGGATTGCAAACAGTACAAAAACATGTATGAGGGGTCTTAAAGGTCATAGTAAATGTGCATTATGAAAAAGCTATGCACCAAAATAAGCTCATAGTAACTTATGTCTGAACAGGATCCAGTTTGAGGCACTACGAAGGATAAGACATCAGTTTTAAAAGAGCCCCTATCAGAGCAACATGAATTCTGGTAAAATTAAAGTAGAACAAACATCAAATTTTTGGAAGAAGCTAACATGGATGAATAGTGAAATCATTGATGCTTTACATAGTTTGTGGAGACAATGTCCTAAAGAAATTAGCAGTTTACAAATGGATAATTCATTTTAAGGGGCAAGATAATGTTGCAGATGAAGCCCACAGAGGTAGATCATCCATGTCAATTTGTGAGGAAAAAATTAATCTTGTTCATGCCCTAATTGAAAAGAACCAACAATTAATAGCAGAAACAGTAGCCAACGCCATGGATGTCTCAACTGGTTCAGCTTACACAATTCTGACTGAAAAAGTTGAACAAACTTTCCACTAGATGGGTATACTAAAACCGTTGTACCCAGATCAGATGCAGACAAGAGTATAGTTTATATTCTTTATGCATTTTTTCATAATCACTCCATTAAGTCCTATTAGTCATTGTCTGTGTTAAGTCCCTCCCAGACTTTGTAACACTGAAGAGAACTGAGCACGTGTACCTGCCCCCAGGCTGGCCATCATTACGTAATTGGAATGCAGCTGCCCAGGTGTGATACGCTGTTACTATGTAACATGTAGATGATGTAGCAAGATGGTGCTGACAGTGAGGAATTGTACCAAGACACTAGATTCAGTGCTGTGCAATAGAAATAGGAGAACCATGTTAAAAAAGGTAAAAAGATAGGTGAGTCCATCTTAATTATTTAACTCGGTATATCTAAAATGTAATGTCAACATTTAATGTAACAAATATTGTGCAATTTTGAGGGGACTTAAATTTTGTGGAAAAATGCAATTAAAAGATAAACTTTATTTCTCAACATAAGCTCCATCAAGTTCAAGACACTTTTGCAAGAGATGATACCAGTGGTTTAGTCCACCCCTAAAGAATGAAGGTCCTGGAACTTAGCCATGTCAATGCAGTCTTTCTTATTTACATTAACTGAAGAAAATGGGTGCCCTTTAAAGATTTTTTTTTTAAAGATTAGGAAACAAAAACAAGTTAGGAGGAGCCAAATCAGGACTGTAAGGTGGATGTCTAATGATTTCCCATTGAAACTCTCACAAAATTGCCATTGTTTGATGAGAAGAATGACCAGGAGACTTGTAGTAGAGGACTCTGATGAAGCTTTCCTTCGTGTTTTTCTGCGAAAGCTTTGGCTTTCTCAAAACAGAAAAGCCAGTAGACTAAGGAATGAAAGAGGAAGTGGAGGAGTCTCAAGCATGTTAACAGGCTGAAGTACAAAGCTAATGGTGAAGTCTGAAACGAAAGATCTCTGTAGAAGTGAAATCGCAGAAGTGGCACATATCCATTGCAACTAACCAAACACTTCTTGTATGTGACGAAAGGGGTTCCTGGCTCGTAACTCCCCACAGCCCTTTACAGTCTTTCGTTA
>CAUYSK010062081.1:0-16610 GCA_963575035.1 Avahi laniger | reverse complement strand
TGACCACGTCCTCACAAAAAGCCAGTGAAATGAGAACAGTCACCTCTCGCACGATGAACTTTAGGAAGGCCCCACCTGGCAGAGGGGTTGTGAATGCTCAGTAAGAGCCTGGTGTATAGTAGGTGCTCAATAAATAGGGACGATTGTGTTAAGCTTAGTGGAACCCCACAGGGAATGACTGAGCATGAGATGGGTTAAGAACCGCACCCCACAGTCAGGGCTGGCCTGGCACTGAAGGGGACCGAGGAGGAGGCCGTTTGTGGGCCCAGGGCTGGGGGGAGGGAATGCGGACGCAGCAGGGGCTGGTGGGGAGGGCAGGTGCAGGCACTCTGGGCATACTGCACTAGCCTTGTTTATAAAAATTGAGATTCGTGTCACATAAAATTAACCATTTTAGAGTTACGATTTAGTGGTATTTAATACAGTCAGACTGTTATGCAACCACCACCTCTATCTGGTTCCAAAACATTTTCACCATCCAAAAAGGAAACCCTGTATGCGTTAAGCAGTCACTCCCCATTCTCCCCTCCCCCAGCCCCTGGCCACCAGGGAATTTGTTTTCTGTCTTTATGGATTTACCTGCTCTGGATGTTTCGTATACCTGGAATCAGACACCATAAGACTTTTTGTGTCTGGCTTCCTTCACGTAGCATAATTTTTTTCAACGTCCATCCGTGCATAGAATGCATTAGTGCTTCGTTCCTTTTCATGGCTGAATAATGTTCCATTTCGTATCGATGTACCACATCTTGTGTATCCATTCATCCGCTGATGGACATTTGGACTGTTCCATCACTGGCCCCATTTTGAAGTGAAAGTCTTTGAGTACCTGAAGTGAGTCCTCTCCTGGGCTCGCCCGGCCTGCCCAGGCGGTTGTTGTGGCCACCATGGTGCCTACTGGAGCAGCTGCTGGGAAGCGGGCCCTGCAGAGCACCTCTGAGTTTCTGTGGCTTTTCTTTAGGTCCCAGGCCCAGGACAGAGTGAGAAGAGAATGAGGAGAGAAGGGGAAGGTGTGGGGAGAGGGCAAGAGTGAGCAGTGCTCCTGTAGAACCCTCTGGAACTCCTGGCTGATGACTGGAGTCCAACAGGGCACAAAGCCTAGTCATGCTCAAGTCTCCCTGAAACCCACCTGAGTGCCATCAGCTGGACAAGGCGTGGCTTGTCCAGATGGGGAAACTTTAGTCCCAGGCAGCAGCGGTGACTTGGCCAGTCTGCAGCTGAGCCAGAGATCGAACCCTGGCATTCTGGTTCCCAGCGTGGCTTCGCTCTGACGTCAGCACAGGGCTTGGTGTGGGCCCACTCACAGCCGGGGAAGCAGGCAGGCATGTCAGCTCCTTCCATCAGACGAGTGGAAGAGTGAGCACTGGATTCGGAGCCCCGGGTTCCAGCCACCGCCCTCTGCTCCTGCCAGCCTCTTCTGCCCTGGCGGCCTCCCCCTCCTCACCTGTAAAATGGACACCTGAGTTCCCTGACAGGTGGTTGCGGCCCAGACGAGACCATCCCGGCGACAGAGGTCTGCGGGCTGTAAAGACAAACACACTATCCCTTTTGGCTCGCCTGGGCAGGCCAGGTCCGGCTGTCTTGTTCTCCCGGAGGGAGGACTGCTCTGTCCCAAGGGGGTGTTTACCTCGCCCCACTCTGGGCCTGGCTTCAGGTCTCTTTGGCCAGTAACACAGTTGAGCCAATCCCTGGCTCCCAGCCCCGAGGAAAGGACTGCACCTGATCTACGTTAATCCGCCCTGGCCTCGCCAGACTCCGGCTAAATTAAGTCCCCCCGGCTGGTAGTTCTGTCCCCATACACTGGACACATTCTCCTCCCTGTTCCCTCCCACCCACAGCTGTGCCCGTCCATCAGGCTGCGGAGGAAGGCGGACAGGCCCTCCCATCCTCCGCCACCAGAGGCTGTCCCCCGGCTCCAGCTGCCCCTGGGTCATGAGGGGGAGGGGGGTCCATTCACCCGGACCACAGGGCCCCTCTCCCTCCCTCCCTTCCTTGCACACATATTTTTTTGAGCCCCCAAATGTCATGCACTCTTCTAGGCACATGGAAACACAAAACAAAGGCCCCTGTCCTCACGGAGCTTACGTTCTAGAGAGGGGAGACCAAAATGCAGTGTACGCCAGAGTAAATTATACAGACTGTTAGAAGGAGAGAAGTGCTATTTACACCAGAGAGAAAAGACGCTGAAGCGCGGGGGTGTCAGGAGTGCGGGGGAGGGGAGGGAGGCGTTGCAGTTTGGCCGAGGGAGCTCTGGCAGCGTCCCTGAGAGGACGACAGTGGGGGCGGCCGGCAGATTTGCCCCATCAGAGGACTGACGTTTTTAGCGTGCTGGCGTCAGGCACTGGTTTTCACTTTTCCCCGGGGGGGCGGGGAAGTCACAGCGTTATTCGCGTGGCTGTTCTGGGTCAGACCGGGAGGTGGCTTCCTCCCCTCCTGGCCTGGAGCGCAGGGAAGCCATGCGGCTCAGAAGGGGTCTGCAGTCAGGGACTAGCCCGGAGCGAAGGCCCCCTCTGAGCCAAGCATTTGGGTCTCGTCCAGAGCAAAAGGCAAGCCAGCTGGCAAGTGGGAACGGGTCTCAGCTGGGCGTGGGGGAGGGGCCCTGGGGAAGGTGGCACGTGCGTCATGGAGGAGCCTGTGGCACATGTGCTGCTGGAGGCACGGATGTCCTCTCCCAGCTCCCTCGGTCCCAGACCTGCCCTCCCCACGTATGCACACGTTCATGCTTACTCACGCATACACACTGCACAGACTCACACAATCGCACACCACACAGCCACCACCGGGGACACACCCACCGCACGCACACTAGACTCAGAAAGACCCGCCACGCACACTCACATCTGAGTCATCACATTACACACCCACACACACACACCGGACACTCCCCACATCCGAACACGCAACATACCACACAGGCTGGTTGCACACACAAACACACACATGCGTACATCACCATGTACACACATGACACACACACCCACCACACCCTCACGTGAACACACCCACCACACACATTACATCACAGACACACATCACATATCCACCCCCCGTCCACAGACACAGCACACACGCCACACACTGTACAGCACAGGATCCAGACAAGCTCCCCAAACTGTCTCTGGTCCATGGAGCTGGGTGGGTTCCAGCTTCCTGAGCTGGTCCCTCTGAGGTGCGAGGTGTCCACCTGGTGACTGCTTTATCTCCTGTTCCAGGGCCTGAGGAGGGCCAAGGGCAGAATTTCTAAGTGTCATTTCATAAAATGTTTCCTAAAAGGAGGAAACTTTTTCCTAACCACGTGGAGCTACTCTGGGAAAAGGAAAACACCCTCTGATAGAAATACCAGAAACTGGATTTTAGTCTTAGCCTGATTGGTTACCGGGTATATGTCACTGGGTGAGTAAGGGACTTTACCCCTCTAAACCTCAGTTTCATCATCTGCAAAATGGGAATGAAAATTGCTTTTTCCAGGTCGAGTAAAATTCTATGTGAAATTGCTTTATAGACTGAAATAATACCAATCTAAAATTGATTTATCAGTAATTCATACAAATTGTATATGCTTTGTGGTGTGAAGGTGGTAGGGGACAGGTGTTCCCCTCTGTCACTTCCCTCCCCAACTTCCTGCAGGTCAGGGCATCCTACACTCCATGGAGTATGACGTCATTGAACAGGGACTCTGCTGCTCCCAGGGGAGGCTTAATGGAGTCACACAGGAAGTGAGATGGTGCTGCACAATGGTCTTCTCACTTTGGGACCCAGCAGGAAGTGATTCTTACCAGCAACTGCTCTCCCATGAACCGTCCAGGGCAGAGAAGACACAGCCAGTGAGAGGCGGACAGCAATGCAGGACAGAGAGCCTGGCCAGGAAGAGAGGCAGAGAGCTGCAGCATCATCCAGCCCCAGCCTGGCCCACTCAGGGCGAACACCAGCATTTTGCAGACAGCCCGGGAAGGAAATGCCCTGGAGGGACATCTGTACCAAGAAAGAACTCTGAGCAAGATTACAGCTGCTCTGGGCTTTCTCAGGGATGGGGATCCCATGCAAGAAGGGGACCGGCCCTCTTTGGACCACTGTAAAAACTTGCAATAGGTCATTTAAGCCTCCTTAAAGTTGGGGATGGAGTCATTCTCAAAATAATAGCTTGGGTGGGCACAGGTTGACAGCTCTGAGCCGCTACTACTTTGGGTGTCTTTCAAGTACCAGTCCTAATGGCAGCAGTCTGGGGTGGGGTCCAGGCTCAGTCTGCCCTGTTGGGGTTCTGCCCTCATCTTCATGGTCCCAAATGGCCCCCTGTGTGTCTGCATTCCAGGCAGCAGGACATTGTGGGACAACCTGCAGTCTCTGTCACAGGGCAGGGAAAGAAGCCCTCCTGTCGTTCATTCTCTATTTGTCCCTCCCCGAGACCCACGCTTCTTTCTTCGGCTTTCTCCCTACTCTGCGCTCTGGGCGGCTCACCCCTGCAGACGGAGTCTCCGGCTCCTTTGCCTCTGGCTTTGGGTTAACCAACGGCAGACACCGTGGGATTCTGGGGGGTGGGAGGAGAGAGGTCAGGGGTATTTCTTCCCTGCATCTGCAGCTGTGTCACCTCCGGGATTGCTGTTCCCTCAAGCGACGACTCCTCCATGGCTCCAGCTCTTAAGGAGTCTGGAAAATTTCTTCTGCCACTCCTGCAGCCAACAAAACCCCTAGACTTTTTCCTAAGGACTCTCCCTGAGTCAGGTCTTCCTCATTCTGACTTTATGAAATTGACTATTTGAACCCAAGGACAGAACATTAACATGGACTCTAGCGAATTTCTCCGTGTTCATTTTGGCCTCTCATCTAGCTTTTGAAGGTCTTTCTGGATCCTGAGTGTGTGTGCCAGCACAATCCCCAAGGCTTTTGCTCATTCAGGTCCGCATCTGACCAGTGAAGCCTGCACTGTCCCTCAGTCCTCCCGGGTGAAGTTCACGGCCAGCAAATTGTAGCAGCTTCCGTCCCTTGAAGGCAACCCTGAACATCTCTGTCACTTCCTTTTATGCTCAAAGTCAACCAAAGTCTAAGACACTCTCCCATCTCTTAGACACAGCGAAGGTGTTCCGGAAAGTTTCAACCTGCACGATGATCACAACACCTTCAGTAAAGAGATCATGTGCTTCCAGCGCATACTAGTTCTAGAAGACACAAAGATTTTGTACAAATATTAAGGATTCACCAAAAGAATAAAATTTAAAAAGACATAGTTCTTGCCAACAAGGGGCTTAAATTAAAATATAAACAAGCAAATGAATAATTATAAGACACTATGGTAAGTGTTATGTAGTGTCTCACCCAAATTTTTGAAAATTTCTCTACATAATTAATTTCCTACAGTACTTGAGAGTGAGATAGTATCTCAGTCCTCCTAGGATAACCATAAACAGGACAAGTATTCATACAAAAAATGTACCATTAGATTTTGGGAGAGAGTATATCACCCATATCTCCAGTACCACATCAACAGCTATCTGTATTCATTAATTCAACCAGGAAACATTTATAAGCACTAAGTTAAGATACAGGTTAGGCCGGGCGCAGTGGCTCACGCCTGTAATCCTAGCACTCTGGGAGGCCGAGGCAGGCGGATCGTTTGAGCTCAGGAGCTTGAGACCAGCCTGAGCAAGAGCAAGATCCCATCTCTACCAAAAATAGAAAGAAATTAATTGGACAGCTAAAAATACATAGAAAAAATTAGCCGGGCATGGTGGCGCATGCCTGTAGTCCCAGCTACTCGGGAGGCTGAGGCAGTAGGATTGCTTGAGCACAGGAGTGTGAGGTTGCTGTGAGCTAGGCTGACGCCACGGCACTCACTCTAGCCAGGGCAACAAAGTGAGACTCTGTCTCAAAAAAAAAAAAAAGATGCAGGTTAGGTTACTGTCACAAAGATGCCCAAAATTATAGAGATTTAAGCAACTTAGAAGTTTATTTCTCTGTCATATGAAGCATTGGAATGCAGTCCAGTGCTGATAGGGTATCTTAGCCATGTCAGGAACTTAGGCTTTTTGCATATTTTTGCTCTACCGTCCTCAAGTGTGTTTTCCATCTCAACAGTTCAACACGGCTGCATTGACTCCTGCCATCACATCTGTTTTCCAGCCAGTTATGAAAAAGGAAAGGGAAACAAGAAAGAGTACCTTCCCTTTTTAAAAAACTTCTTTATTAAGAGAGAATTCACATACCATGTAAATGTATAATTAAATGTTTTTTAATGCATTTACAGAGTGGTACAATCATCTCCACAATCAATTTTAGCATATTTTCATCATCCTAACAGGAAATCCTGTACCCAGTAGCAGCTACTCCCCATTTCCGTCCAACCCCCTCAGCCCTAGGTAACTAGTAATTTACTTTGTCTTATAGATTTGCCTACTCTGTCCAATTCATATAAATCAAATACAATATATGGTCTTTGTGGATGTCTTCTTACACTTAACATAAGGTTTTTGAGGTTTATTCATGTTATGGCACGTATCCAGTACTTTATTCCTTGTGTTTTTTTTTTTTTGCTGAATAATATTCCTGTGTATGGATATACCACACTTATTTATCAGTTGATAGACATTTGGGTTGCTTGCGCTTTTTGGTTATTATGAATAATGCTGCTATAAACATTTGTGTACATATTTTTATGTGGACATATGTTTTCGTTTCTTTTGGGTCTACACTGATAAATGGAATTGCTGAGTCAAATGATAACACCATCTTTAACTTTTTGAGGATCCGTCAAACTGTTTCGCACAGCAGCTGTACTGTTTGACATTATCGCCAGCAGCGTATGAGGGTTCCAATCTCTCCGTCCTCACCAACATCTGCTTTTTTTATTATAGCCATCCTACTGGTAGTGAAGTGGTATGGTGTGAGGTTGTACCTCATTTGGATTTTCGTTTGCATTTCTCTAATCGCTAACGACGTTGGGCACCTTTTCATGTGATTGTTGGCCAGTTGTATATCTTCTTTGGAGCACTATCTGCTCAGATCCTTTGCTTGCTTTTAAATTGCATCATTTGTATTTTTATTGTTAGGTTAAAGTGTTTCTTATATATCGTGGATACAAGTCCCCTATATGATTTGCAAAAGATTTCTCCCATTCCGTGGACTGTTGTTTCACATTCTTGATGGTATCCTTTAAGGCAAAAAAGTTTTTCATTTTTATGAAGTGCAGCTTATCTATTTTTCTTATGTTGACTGTGCTTTTGATGCCATATCTAAAAAGGCTTTTCCTGACCCAAGTTCGCAAAGATTTGCTCCTATATTTTCTTCTGAAAGTTTTATATAATAGTTTTAGCTCTTGCACTTAGGTCTAAGATCCATTTGGCTTAGTGTTTCTATATGGCATGAGGAAGTCATCAAACTTCATTCACTGCATGTAGCAATCTAGTTGTACCAGCGACATTTGTTGAAAAGATGATTCTTTCTGCATTGAATTTTCTTGGCACTCTTGCTGTAAATCAACTGGCCCTCAATGGAAGGGCTTATTTCTGAGCTCTCAATTCTGTTCCATTGACCCTAGGTAGGTCCTATTTCAGTCCTACATTGTCTCAATTACTGTTGCTTTGTAGTAAGTTTTGAAATTGGGAAGTGTGAGTTCTCAAGCTTTGTTCTTTTACAGGATGGTTTTGGCTGTTCTGGGTCCCATGAATTTCCATAGGAATTTTAGGATATGCTTCTCAATTTCTGAAAAGATTGATGGGATTTTAACAGCGATTGCATTGAATCTCTAGATTACGTCGAGGAGTATTGCCGTCTTAACAATATTAAATCTTCCAGGCTATGAACACACTATGTTTTTTCATTTACTAAATTTAGTCCCAAGTATTATACTCTCTTTGGTGCTATTGTAAATGGAATTCTTTTGAAGTTCATTTTTGGATTATTGATTGCTAGTATACATAACGCCTTCCTTTTAAGGTCATGGAAAAGAGGATTAAAAAAAAACACATTGGGAAAAAGCTTCTGAGATCCTGGTTTTATACTAAGAAGAAGCATAGCTGGTAAAATAAATGAGAAACAATATATATTAGCCATATTTGCCTGAAATTCTCTGTCAGTGAAGCAGGGGGGAGAAGGAAGATTGTGCATTGTGTGCAGCCCTCCATCTGCCTAGAAAAAATAAAGCTAAAATATTAATAACTCAGACACACAACCCTGCGTCAAAGGGAAGATTCTGGCTATCGCCAGTAAGAGATCAGCAACAATAATTAATAATAAAATAGAAAAATTATAAGAATGCACTGTAATAAAAGGTATGTGAATGTGGTCTCTCTCTCAGAATACCTTGTGCCGCACTCACCTGTGCTATGACTCCAGTTGACCTTGGCTAGGTCGTTGAAACCGTGGAAAGTGATCGCAGATAAGGGAAAGCTAATGAATCACTACACAGCAGTTGAAAATTGTGTTCAAATACGCCATCATGAATTTATAAATGTATTAATACTAAATCAAATGCTCCCATTATGCAAAAATTCTAAGCAGATACTGAAGAGTTCTGGAAAGATCTGACAAGACAATAGAGGAGATAAGACATAAGCTACAGAGAGTGGGAAAGAAGAGAAATATTCCAGAAACGAATGGTGCCCTGGGAGCAACAGGGCATAGACATGGGACACGCAAAAAAGAGGTGGAGAATTTCTTTCTCTTATCACAAATTACAAGACACATGTGGAATGGACAAACAGTTTAAGATACTAGAAAGAAAAGTAAAGCTATAGATGCAATTTCACAGTCCTGGAGAGATAAACATTGGAGGTCAGAGCCAACCCGAGAGGGAAGACTCTGAAAAACATCTTGGAATTTTAGTTGAGAGTCTGAAAGGGTTGCACTGAGAGAGAAAATAATGAACACGGACCTTCACAAAGCCCAAAACCAGCCCGGAGCCATCTCAGTCACCGGCTGGGGCAAGGTGATCTGCCCTTACTCTCACTGCATGACAGAAGAAAATGAAATCTTCTCTCGTAGGAGATAATACCATTTATAGTCTCTGTGGTTTGTCATACACTGGGTCTGCCGTTCCATTAAAAATAGCAAGGCACACCAAGAGCCAGGGAATGATGGGAAACCAAGAGAGAAAGAAATAGCAACAGACCCAAAGATGATCCAGGTTTTGAAGTTATCAGACACAAATTTAAAATTAACTATGATTAATAGTCATAAAGAACAGATGAAAATATGGAGAATTTTACCAAATACCTGAACTTTATTTTTTAAAGAATTAATAAAATTATAGAATTGAGAAAAAAACCCAAAAATTAAGAATCCAATATATGGGTTTTAACAGCAAATTAGACAAAATAGAAGAGAGAATTGGGGAAGTGAAAGTCAGGTCAGTAGAAAACACTGAAATTTAAACTCAGAGAGAGAGAAAGAAAAGGATGGAAGACAGAAGAAAGTTAATGAGAGATATGAACATGTTGAAAAGGTCTAATATGTGAGTAATTAGAGTCCAAGAAGGAAAGGAAAAAAGTATGGTACAAGTCCTATAAATAAAGAGAAAATGGGCCCCCCACATTCCAAAATGAATGAAAGACATTAGTTCATAGACTCAGAAATCCTCTACAAATCACAAGCAAGACAAATACAAGAAAAATCACACCTACAGACATCATTATTAACTGCTAAAAAACAACGAAAGAAAGAGAAATTTTAAAGTGGCCAGAAAAAAAAGACATATTGCATTCAAAGGAATAACAATAAGTAGAAAAATGGCTTTTCACCGGAAACTATGTGAGCCAGAAGCCCATGGAATGACATTTTGAGTGTTGAAATTAAAAAATCTGCCAACGTAGAATTATACCCACTGAAATATACTTCAAAAATAAAGGTGCAGGATTCTAGGAAAATGGTAGCAATAGCAATGACATCACTTTTAAATCTCCCCTAATCGTCACACGTAAATAACAACTAGATAACAAAACCAAAACTCATGGACAACACAACACAGCTACGTGACATTAATTAAATCCTAACAAAAACAAAAACAAAATTCTATCCATACTCATCAAGAAAAAAGATAAAAATGACCAATGTCGGGAATAAAGATATCAGCTAAATCTTACAGATATTAAAAATAAAAGGATATTATAAACAACATTATGCCAATAAATTTCACAGCTTGATGAAATAGACAAATTTCTTTGAAAGACACAAATTACCAGATCCAAAGTGTCCAATATCTATTAAAGAAATTAAGCCAAAGAGAATCTACCACTTGCATTGCTATTCAGTAGACACAAGTAGATAAATTTAAAAAGATGCCATTTATAGTTGTAATAAAAGATAAAAAGTACCTAAAAATAAATTTAACAAGAGATGTATAAGGGAAAACATTGTAAATCCTTACAAAAAAATATTAAAGAAGGCTTAAGTAAAGAAGACATAGGCTATATTCATAGATTAGAATAGTCAGTATTTTTAAAATGTCAATCTCCTAACTGATTTATATATATAATACATACTCATAATTCTAATAAATCCTAACAAGTTTTCTTATGAAATTTGATCATTTTGAATTTTATTTGAAAGAGCCAAAAGCCAAGATACTCTCGAAGAACAAGATGGGTAACTTACTTTACCAGACGTCTAGCAGATAACTAGAAAGTTACTGTCATTAAGACAGTGTGGTTTAGACAATCAAACAATGGTAGACAAATTAAACAATGACATAAGCTAAAGAGGCCATAAATAGACCCTTTTTTATATAGAAATTTATTGCAATTCTTTGAGGAAATGAAAAGCTATTCAATAAATAGTACTGGGAAAAATTGTTAGAACTCTACCTCACACCATAGAAAAAATTGATTTCAAATATTTAAATGTGAAAAATCAAACCTAAAATTTTTAGAAGAGACTATCTTCATGACTCCAGTGTAGAGAGAATGATTTTTCAAGTCAGAAAGTGAAATAAATATAGGAAAATGTTGATAGGTATAACTACTGTATTTGTTTTCTATTGCCGCACAACAAACTACCGCGAATTGAGCAACTTAGAAGTTAGCTCGTGGATCCTTAGGCCAGAAGCCCAAGTGTGGTGTGGCTGGGTTCTCTCCTCAGGGTATGACAGGCTTAAATCGAGGTGCTGGCAGGGCTGTGTTCTCACCTGGAACCCTGGGTTCCAAGCTCATATACTTATGGCAGATTCAGCTCCCTGCAGTTTGAGAACGGACGTCCCTGCATCCTTGCTGGCTGCCAGGCAGTTTCTGCCATCAGTTTCTAGAGGCCATCTGCATACCACACAACCTCGTCTGTCTTCAAAGCCAGCAGTGCATGCCAAATCTTTCTCAAGCTTTAAAACTCTTTGGCTTTTTCTGTCTCTGATCTCTAGACCCCAGTTTGAAGGGATCATGTGATGAGGTCAAGCCCAACTCACAGGCAACTGATTAGTAATCCCAGTTACATCTGCAAAATTTCTTTTGTCATGGAATGGAACATGGTCACAGAAATGATACCCTGCCACATTCCTGGGTTCTGTCCACTCTCAAGTAGGGCATCGTGCAAGGGTGAGCATCACGAGAAGTCTGCCTACCACGACGACGTTATAATTAATAATTTCTGTCTTCAAATGTCACCGTAAGAAAGCGAAAGGGAAAGCTACAAGATGGGATAAAAAAATTCACAACATACATAAATAATAGAAGAGTTGTATCTAGAATATACATTTTAAATCTTACATATTAATGAGAAAAAAGATAAAACAGTAGGAAAAACAACAAAAATAAGCAGATATTTTCACAGAAGAAACTCAAAATATTGAAAAATGTATGAACACGTGTATTTTTAATCAGAGAAAAATACGGTATCGACCGCTTAGGTTCCTCTGCTCAGGTGGCTCTGCTGCAGACTCTGTTGCTCTGTGACCTGCAGATACTGGGAGATCGTAGGCAGGACTTGGGACACTCCAGATGCTGGGAGATGAAAGGCCACTGAAGACAGCAACCACACCTGGAGGGTCTTTTCTGCAACATCCTGCCGCCTCTTAGCTCATTCAGATTCCAGGGAGAATGATTTACAAGTTAATTTCTGCCTCGTTGGCCCACTCAGTCTTCCCAATAATCATTTACTATGCCTCAAAAGAATTTTCTATATTCCCCATCTCCTCCTTCCCTACGAAAAAGGATATATAAGCTTCTGTACCCCACTGGGTGGTTGGTGTACTCACTCTGTGACTCCCCCCACCTGTATACATTAATAAATCTGATCGCCTCCTCTCCTATTAATAAATAAATTGAAACCCAGTAAGACACCATGTCGCCCTGCTAAATTAGCAAAACTTAAAAAAAAATCTGACAATATCAAGTGCTTGCAGTGAGTCACAGAAACTTATACACTTGTGATGAGTTTAAATTGGTGCAACCTCTTTGGATAACAAATGATGATGATCTGTAAAGTTGAAAATGCACACATTCTACAACCCAAGGAATTTCATCCCTGGGTATATAATTGTCAGAAATTCATGCATATGGATGTCCAAAGAACCACAAAAAAAAAAAAAAACCCAAAAACAAAAACAAAAAACGCTGGAGACAAAGGGAGATAATTCAAACGTCCATCGACAGCAGAACGTATAAATAAGTTATAATTATAGAATACTTTAAAGGTAATGATATGGTTCTATTTCTTAAAGCTGGAGACTTCATGGGTGTTTATTTCATTCTTCTTTCAAGAAATGTCTCCAACTCCTCTGTCCCTTACCCTGACCGGAAGTTAGAGAAAGACGGGTGTTTAAAGATCTGGAACCCAACCCTGGGCTTCATAAATCAGGGGTCCAGGGAACATACGTCAGGGCTTCCCAGGGCCTCGCCTGAAACCTTCCTCTTAGTCTGCCCAGTACACTCTCCTCCTTTCCTTCTCAGTATCCATCTGTCAGCATCCTCTGGAAGGCCCTCCATTTTGATCCTTGGAGATAATCCTAGTCTATCTGCCTGATGAAAAGGTGGAAATTCACAGAGGTTAAAGGTTGTGCTCAAGGCACACGGTCGTTAAGAGGCAGCCCTGGCTGTCTGGAACCTGTGCTCTCCCTGTCAGCAACATCCAAGGCTAGCTTATGTCTGTATCCATATCACCCTTCAAACCCTTATAAACAGCAGGTGTTCAGTAAACGCTGTCTCCCCACTCCAGGTCCTCAGCCGGATTTAAAGAAGAGCTTTGCAAAACTGTTATTTTGATGCTGCTACACAGAAAATGACCAGCAGATGGCAGCATTTAGCTTCCCCAGCTCCCAGCTCTTTGCAATTGCAGGCTCAAGCAGAGAAAAATTGGTTTTTCTTTTCCATTCTCCAAACTGTTTGCTGTCAGTGCCTCCCTAGTGCCCACTAGAAGCCTCATGCTCCTGCTCATTTGCTGAAAAAACATACTGGTCATCCGCAGAAGCTCCAGCGGCAGACATGGTGGCTGCAAGAGGCCACACAGGTGAGCAACAAGAACATGAAAGCTACAGAGCCTCGCGAAATGTTGATCGTCACAGCAGCCCTGTGACACTGTGGGCAGGGAAGGCATCTTGAGTTCTCCTTTTCATCTGGGGAAACTGAGACTCAGAGAGGCAAGGTGATGTGCTTAAGTTAATACAGCAAGGGCAGATTTCCTGACTTACAATCCAGTGACTTTTCCAAGTTAGTCATCACAGGTAAAATTTACCCTGAAGGCATTTTCAGCCTATATGTGCAGAAAGGAGAACAGAAAGTTTAAAAAAATCCAAAATGCCATACTGTAAATAATAAAGGAACAGCATAGAAACAAATGGTGGGGTTCAGAGGAGCAGACGGTATCATTTTTAGGCTTGGGGTTTGTGAGAAACTGTGGGATCAAAGGAGAGTTCTTAGAAAGAGAGGAGCTCTCACCCTTAAAAATAGTCGAGATATGCAAAGACAAGGAGCAGTGGTGGAAATTCTAGATCAGGATGGCAAACTGTGGCCTGGGGCTGCTACTTTCTTTCACCTCCGCCTCTCCCCCACCCCCCATGCCCATGACAGACATCATTAATCAATTGTGGGACTCTTCCCCTTTGAGCTCAGGGCCTGCCCAGAATCCACTGTGCATGGTGCACCAGGCATCCTCTACCGATCAACGGGAGATGGCACACCAGCCTGTGTGCTCCTCCTCACCCTGCTCCAGTGCCTCCCTGGTAGCCACGGTTTATTGTGTACTTACTGTGAGCTGAGCTCTTTGCACACACCTTGCATTCAATCCACTTGACAGCAAACTCTCAAGAGTTAGGCATCCCTCCAATTTTACAAATAAGCCAAACTGAAGCACAGAGGTGCTAGAAACCTCATAGTGGCAGAGCCAGGATTCAAAGCCAACCCTGTCCGTCTCCAAAGCCCAGGCTCTGAAACTGCTAGATAGTTGGGCTAAGCTAGTATGGGAGAAGGCCTGTGGTTTAGGCCTTGTTTAGGACTGCAGCTATAACAGTAACAAGACGAACTGGGCTGCCGTGGAAACTGAGACCCAGAGAACAGAGGAACTTCGAAGATGCTTTTGTTAGCTCACTCATTCCTCAACACACGTTTGTTAAGTACCTCCTACATGACAGACATACTGTAGGGGCTGGGGATACAGTGGTCAACAAAAGAGACAAAACACCCCAGCCTCAATTAGGGGAGACAAATAAATAAGTCAGTCGATTGCATTATATGTTGGATGATGTATGTGCTAAGGGGAAAAATGAAGGCTGAGGTGGGGTGGAGAGAGCCATAGAGAGCTGTATGGGGACTCAAGTCTGGGAGATGAGAGATGACCCAGGGCCTGAGCTTCTTGGAAGGACTGATGCGGATAGGGAGAAAGGCCCTAATGAGGTGGGCCCTGATGCTCCCAAGGCACTTGGTGATGGTGGGTGTGAGTGGTGGGGGCGGGGGCTTGCCGGGAACACATGGAGTTCCAGAGGTCTTCTTCACTCTGCCAAAGACCATGTGGTGGCTGGGCACGGTGGCTCACGCCTGTAATCCTAGCACTCTGGGAGACCGATGCGGGCGGATCGTTTGAGCTCAGGAGTTCGAGACCAGCCTGAGCAAGAGCGAGACCCCGTCTCTACTAAAAATACAAAGAAATTAATCGGACAAATAAAAATATAGAAAAAATTAGCCGGGCGTGGTGGCGCATGCCTGTAGTCCCAGCTGCTTGGGAGGCTGAGGCAGGAGGATCGCTTGAGCCCAGGAGTTTGAGGTTGCTGTGAGCTAGGCTGACACCACGGCACTCTAGCCCGGGCAACAGAGTGAAAATCTGTCTCAAAAAAAAAAGAATATTTGTAGGTTTGGAGATGGAGATCAGTTCCCACAAAGAGTTGGCAGCTCCGGCGAGTCCCCCTTAGGTGTTCCCCCCTGACTGTGTAGCTTGAGCTATATTCTCTCCTGGTGTAGCAGCAACATTACAAGTCATTAGAACTATCATTTATGGAGCACACACTTCATAGCAAGCAGTGTGCCATGGGTTCCATGTGCTCTATTAGCCCCATTTTGCACATGAAGAAAGCTGACGGCTGGACACGGTGGCTCATGCCTGTAATCCTACCACTCCGGGAGGCCGAGGCGGGTGTATCGCTCAAGGTCAGGAGTTCGAGACCAGCTTGAGCAAGAGCAAGACCTCGTCTCTACTAAAAATAGAAAGAAATTAGCCCAACAACTAAAAATAGAAAAAATGAACCGGGCATGGTGGCACGTGCCTGTAGTCCCAGCTACTCGGGAGACTGAGGCAGAAGGATCGCTTGAGCCCAGGAGTTTGAGATTGCTGTGAGCCAGGCTGACGCCATGGCACTCTAGCCGGGGCAATAGAGTGAAACCCTGTCTCAAAAAAAAAAAAAAAGCTGAAGACTAACAGAGTTAGAAATCTGCCCAAGTTTTCACAGCTGACCTGGGAAGAGGTGGAATTTGAACCCGCATATATACAATTCCAAAGAAAGAAGCCTTAACTACCACAATGTATTTCTTCATAGCATCGATTGCTGCGTCAAGCTCTGTGCTAAGTGGTTCACAGTCGTTATGTAACATGTTTCCCATAACAACCGTGTTTGGTAAGCTGTGTTTTTGTTCCTGTTTTTACAGATTAAGAGACTAAATGTCTTACTGAAGTCTTCTCAGTTAGCGAGGGGTGGAGGCAGGATTCAAAATCAGCCCTCTAACTCCAGAGCCCACACTGCCAATGTCTACAGTGTATCGTTTCCCTGGCTCACATGACAGAAGTGAACTTCGGGGTGAGAATGTACCTAGATCTGGGGACCGTGGTGGGTGAAACACTGGAAAGCACATGATATTTGACTCACATACGGTCCCTGCTGTTCCCAATGATGTCGTGCATGTGTGTTAATAAAAGATAGAAAGCTGGTAAGGGAGAAGAGTAAAGGACCACTCGGGCCATGCCCTCTCCCTACTATACCTAACCCTAACCCTAACCCCAACCCTAACCCTAAGGGGCAGGAGTGATCTGCAGACACCTGTACAAGGCTGGCTTAGAGGACCCATGCATGTCTGTCTCCAACCCTTCCCCAGGGAGGGGATTCCCTGAAATTCAACATCTGGACCTGCCCACGGCAGGTCGGTCTGTTAACAAACCCAAAAGGGGGTGGTTCTCTGCTGCTCACTGCACAGAAAGCCAATTACTCAGACAACAAG
>CAUYSK010062079.1:0-45570 GCA_963575035.1 Avahi laniger | reverse complement strand
ATTATTTCGTTACCTGTAGAGAAGCTTTTTAGTTTAATCAAATCCCATTAACTTATTTTTGCTGTTGCTATAATTGCCATTGGGGTCTTAGTCATAAATCATTTGCCTATGCTGATATCTAGGAGAGTTTATCCTACATTTTCCTCTAGAATTCTTATGGTTTCATGCCTTAGATTTAACTCTTTTATCTATTTTGAATTAATTGCTGTGAATGGCGAGAAGTAGGGGTCCTGTTTCATTCTTCTGCACATGGCTATACAATTCTTCCAGCACCATTTATTAGGTTTCTTTTCCCCGGTGTATATTGTTGTTTGCTTTATCAAAGATCAGATGGCAATATGAGGATGGTTTTATATATGGGTTCTCTGTTCTGATCCATTGGTCTATGTCTCTGTTCCCTCCTGGCCCGTCTCTGTCCCTAACTCTATAGCATATATTTAATATGGTTGTTTATCATGTCTGCCCTCTACTCCCTACCAGAACATAGTTATTACTACAAAGTAATAAGCTTGCAAAAATTCTTATAATAAAGTGCAAGATGCTAATACCCCAGAATATCCCAGGCTGAGTCTCTCCCTTTGTTGTAATGTACATAAATTATGTTGGAAACACAGCGCCGGAGGCTTGTTGCACCTGCCTCTCTGGGGGCCCATTGGACCTACCCCATTTGTTCAGCATTGTCACATGAAGGTGGCTCTCAGCCCTCTTGTTTGCTCCTGCAGGATTACCCAAGGGTCTCTGGCAGCCACAACTCAGATTAGATTATGAGCACAAGGTTGCCAGATCTTTGGATTTTTTTTTTTTTGAAAGAAGTTGTAAGTCCGGATTTTTACGTAGGAGCTTCTAATTTTTAGCGCTGAGCCTACACTTTGCATAGCAACAACCTGCTGGTGCTGAAAACTGCTGCCCACTACGAAAAGGGCATGAACTCTTCATGCCACAACAAGCCTCACTCCAAAAGGCTTTGCTTATTTGCCTTACCTGTCTGGCCTCTGACAGTATTTGACTTTTCAGCCCCTGATTTAAGGATTTTCATCAATGCTAAGCTAAATGTAAGCTAACAGTATAAAGTAGCTGCCACCAAAAAACTAAAAATAAAAAATTTCAAAAGACTAATGTTATCTTAGGTTGCACCAATAGAGGTACACTGTTCAGGAGAAAGGAGGTGATATTCCAAGTCTGGCTCCCACTGGTGATATCGCACACCTGGGGTCAAGGCCACCATTTCAAAGGAGATAAAGATATTGGAACTTGTCGGTAGGAGAGCAGACAGAAAGGTTGAGTAACTGTCTTTTTTCTTTTAGCTCAAAAAAAAGACGGTTAGGGATTTGAGCATTCTCTTCAAATGTCTAGGGGGCATTCATGTGGAAGAGAGACGAGTCTTAGACTGTGGGGCCTCTGGGGAGCACAATTAGATCCAGCAGGAAGGAGCTACAGGGAGGCAAAGTTCATCTCGGCATTGAAAAAGTGCATTTTCTCAGTGGCAGAGCTGAACGGAAAAGCAATGAGAAGGAGTGACTTCCCTGCAACATTCGAACTGAGGCTGGCCCCCACTTAATGGGCACATTGGAGAGGTGATTCGGGCATCAGAAACAAGGCCGGGTGGGCAGGAAGGAAAGGAAGGAGAGGAGGGGGGAGGACAGATGGATGGAGTTATTAAGTGCCTACTGGGTGACTGGCGTTCTGTCTGCAGCTAGATAATCTTTCATTCCCCTTTCAACACGTAAACTCTGGACCAGACCGTTCCCTAACAGCAATTAACTTCCAGTTCATCCCGCCAAACTGCAGGTGCAGATTACACGCAAATTCCGCAGGTGACGCAGCGAGAAGGTTTCCTTCTGAAAGGACGATGAGAACCAGCGCAGGAGGCAGATCCACAAGGTCGCCTCTGCCTCGCTCCCCGTGCCCTCCTCGGCCTCCACGGCAGCGGGGACATCACTACTCACTTGAGAGCGGGGCTGGGAGGCCCCGCCAGATGCTCTGTTATCGCGGCACACCCTCCTCCGCTCTCCTCCATCCTGCGCTACATTAATGGGGGGGAATTGTTTTGTAAGACAAGCTTGACAGCTGTCATTGTCTGTCAGTGAGGAGAGGTCATGAGAATTACTCAGCAACTGGGTGTTAACTAAGAGCCTCCCGCATAACAAGAGGTCCTCAAGATTCACGGGGAGAAAATTGCATCTTGCCGAACCTACTGTGCATCTCCCTCCTTCCCCGGGGGAGTCCCTGGCCTTCCGTCATGAATTATAAAAAGGAGGACCACTGCGACCGGTCTCCCTGCAACTGTTTGCCGAGTACAAGCCACTCTCCGAATAGCTGCCAATGGGATCCTTGAGACGTGGACATCAGACATCGCTCCCTGCTCAAGTCCTTCCTATGGTTTCCCGTGACACTGAGGATCGAATCCAAACTCATCACCTGTCTGAAAGGACCTTCAGGCAGGGGCTCCTGCCGACCCCACCGACCTCACCCTAAGCCCCTCTCCAGCAGGGCTCTGCGGGCTTGGCCGGCATCTGCCTCGGTTTGGAGCCCAAAGGCAGACTCTGATACAAGCTACTACTGTGTGGACACAGTAGTTTGTTTGGAAGGTGATCCCGGGAAGCTGAGTGGGGGGTGGGAGAGTGAGGGAGAAGAGGGGAGAGCAGGTCGCCCCTGGGCAGCTGGAGCCCGGTCCTGCCGGAGACCAGCGGGAGACTGCGGGGAACACGCCTCGGAGCTGTCCCAGCCCGGAGAAGGCAGCTGGGATATTTACCCACCACGCTCATTGCCTGGGGCTGCCCTAACAAAGTGCCACCAACAGGGTGGCTTGAAACAATAGATATTTGCTGGCCATTCTGAAGGCCGGAAGTCCAGAATCAAGGCATTGGCAGGGCCACCCTGCCTCTGGAGGCGTTAGGGGAAAAAATCCTTCCTTGCCTCTTCCCGGGCTTCTGGTGGCTGCTGGCTGCCCTTGGTGCTCCCTGGATGACAGGGGTGTGCTTCAGTCTCTACTCTGTTGCCACATGGCCTCCTCCCTGTGTCTCTCTGTGTCCTCATATGGCCTTCTTGTAGCAACAACAGTCCCTGGATTTAGGGCCCACCACACATACTGTGACCTCATTGTAACTAATTACACCTGCAAAGACTCTATTTCCAAATAAGATCATACTCTGAGGTTCTGGGCAGGGGAGAGGGCCATGAATTTTGAAGAGGACCCTATTCAACCCAGTAACAGCCCCCAACTCCCTTCACCCCTAGTCCAGGCAATGTTGTGCAGTGCACAAGCCCAACAACTATCCACTTCGTCCACTCCCCCAGCTGTACTGGCCTTCAACGTGCTGTTCCCTCTGTGTGTAACATTCTTCCTCCTAATATCCATCTGTCTCATTTCTACTATTTTTCAAGTCTGTACAGATACGAGTAACAGGAATCCAGCTCAAAGTAACTTAGTGCCTGCAAAGCAGGAAACTCATTAGTTCATATAACTGAGAAGTCAGGCTCCCGGAAAGGCTGGGTTTGGGGTCTAAAGTATGCTGTTTGGGCTCAGTCTCTCCCCACGTAGGTCCAGGGTGGTTGTCAGAAGCCGTGGACTCATGTGGTTGCTGATGAAACCTCTTGGAAAGACAGCATCCTACCTGATAGGAGCAGCTCTGTAAAGGATCTCAGTGACTATTCATTCCAGTGAGTCACGGTGCTGGGAGTAGCACCCAGGTGTGCTGAGTCCCAGACCAATGGCTGGCAATTTTCAGAAACCCAGTCCTCCTGATCCCAGCTGTGGCCAGCATCGCTGGAGCAAACCCAGCCTGGCACCGTAGCCCAAAGCCTACCTTCAGCCCCCCTGTCCATCATGAAGTTTTTCCTCCAACATTTGCCTCCCTCCTCTCACTGCTTGGCCTGAGTCAGCTCAGTTTAGCACCAAGGTCAGCGCCCTGCAGTCGGAAGCCCCAGGTTCAAATCGCAATTCTGCTACTCAACACTTCTATGGGTGTAGGAAGGGCTCTGAAACTCACTGAGACTTATTTCCTTGCTGCTTTTTTAAAGAATATTTTCTCTACCTTTACCTTTTGTGACTGTGCTGTATTTTAAGAATTCTTATAAAGCCTTCTATAAACCATCCCGGAACATGGATGGATCTGCAAAACAGAGATAATATTTGCCATGCAGGACTGCTGGGAGGATTAGAGACGATGTCGGCAATGCACCTGGCACTGGGTAGCTGCCATTGTCATCATTATCATTATTTTTGGTGAGGCTGAATCTCAACAAATACCTCCTAGGACATCAAGCAGGAAACCAATTTCCTTGGAAATAAATGTCACAGATATGAAAAGCTTATCCAAAAATAAATAAATAATCTCTAATCAGGACAAAATCCAGGGGTACGGTCAGGCCACGGGAGAGGCCCTTCGGTAACCCAGTTTGACCCCCCCTCCCCAGAATGGCTGGAAAGACAGAGTTGAAGGTGAAACCTCACTGACGCACCGTTCTACTTCTCCGTGACCTTGCCAGAAAGACTGCAGGGCCAGAGGTGAGCTAGGTGAAGCAGGAGGAATAGACATACGTGGCCAGGTGACTACACAAAGAAGTCGAGATGGAAACAGCTTTGCTGTGAGCCGCCACAAGCACAAAATATGATGGGAGAACGTGCCCACAGGGCAAAAAATAAGACAAAATAGATTTTTACATGAGAGCGTTGGAAACAACAAATCAAAGCTGCAGACAGGTCCAGCTCTTCAGTAAATGCACTGGGTGGATTCCACGTTTATAATTAACAAGAAAATGAAGAGCGTGAGGTGTACCCCGGAAAAAGTGAGGAGGGGAGAAATGGAACCTGATGAAAAGGTACATTTTTAAAATGTCCTCCACAAGAGGAATCGACCAAGGAAACAGAAGATGAGTTCTCCACAACCACAAAGAAACAACTGACATGAGAGGTCTCTTAAAATCAAAACCAAAAGAGTAAAAGCTCAAAGGAAAGTGTACAGAGCAGCAAAAGAGGAAAAAAAATGAAGGATCAGGAAGAATTCAGACAAAACTGGCAGATAAAATATTGCAGTGATAAAAGCCACTTCAGAAAAAAAAGAAAAGTAAAATAATGTGACTGAAAGTGAAGTCTGGGATGTAAAGGAGAACTTTGACGGCACAAAGACGAGAAAGCTGCCAAACCTTGAAAAGCTCTGCGTGGGCTGGCATGGCGGCTGGAATCTGTGGGCGCCAGACGCCGGAGCCACTCCTCTCCCTCACCGCTTCTCCCACCCACTGGACACTCTCCAAGTAAGGCCTGGTACAGGAAGTTGGGGGCTTGGCTGGAGAGCAGAAGTCGATCTTGCAGTCTTGCAGCTCTTAGATCACAGCTATCTGCAGGAGAGAGAGGCCTGGTCCCATCTTCAAGGTATTTAGACCAGATATGGGTCAGCCGTGGTGGTTCACGCCTGTAATCCTGGCACTCTGGGAGGCTTAGGTGGGAGGATTGCTTGAGGCCAGGAGTTTGAGAACAGCCTGAACAATGTAGTGAGACCGCCTCTCCACAAAAAATTAGCAAGGAATGGTGGCACACACCTATACTCTTAGCTACTTGGGAGGCTGAGGCAGGAGAATAGCTTGAGCCCAGGAGTTTGAGGTTGCAGTGAGCTAGGATGATGCTACTGTCCACTACTGGCAACAGAGAAAGACCCCATCTAAAAAAAAAAAAAAAAAAAGATGAGAACCAAAACTAATTAAAATAGTAAACTAGCCCCAACCAGCTCAACTTCTGATCAGACTGAAGAGACTAACCCCCTATGTTAGCTGCCTGAAAGAGAAAAATCTGAGCCATTTCTGGGGTAAAATATTTTCATCTTCAGTCTCTAGCTCTTATGTCTAAATTCTGGCACACAATAAAAATAAAGTCAGGATAAACCAGGAAAATGTGAAAGAAAATCAAGAGAAAAACAGGTGACTGGATGCAGAACAAGAGATGACACAGATAATTAGTGTACAAGTACTTTAAAGTAACTATCATAAGATACGTGAAAGAATTTGGAGGAAAATATTAACAATAGGGTGAAAATATGGAAAAATTCAAAATATTAATGTAAATTCCAAAATAAGAATTAAATGGAAGCTCTAGAACTGAAAAATACAATATGGAAAATTGAAATAGAAAACTAACTGAATGGGCTCAGTAGTAGACTGGACATAGTGAAAGGAAGAATTAGTGAATTTTAAGACAAGTCTATAGAAATTACCCAAACTGAAGCAAAGAGAAAAGGAATTTCTGTAATAGAATGTTAGAGAGCTATAGGACAACATCCAATGGTCTAACATACTTGAATTAGAGTCTCAGAAGAGAAGGAGTGAGAAAATGGTACAGAAAAAAATATTGGAAAAATAATGACTGAAACTTTCAAAATTGGTAGAAAACATAAAGATCCAAGAATATCAACAAACTCAAAGTAGGACAAATGCAATGAAAATCACACCTAGGTGCATCATAGCCATCCCACTGAAAACTTAAAGATAAGCGAAAAATCTTAAAAAACAGGAGGAAAAAAAGACATCATACATTCAGGGAAACAGAGGATAACTCATCAAGTATTATGCAAAATACCGTTCAGCACATTAACATGAAGAAACTGTCCAAGGCCAGGGAAAGAAACATCCAAAAAGATCAGAGGGAGCAGTACCTGGTGAGCTTGTAGGGCCAGGAATATCCATCGCCCAACAAGGTCAAGTTCACAATGTCTGACACACAAACTGTATGCCGCCTATAAGAAATAGCTTTTAAATATAAGAGCAAAAGAATGGAAAAAGATATGCCATGCTAACACTGGTCGAAAGAAAGCTGGAGTGACTTAATTAATATTTTACAATGTATATTTCAGAGCAAAGCACATTACCAGGAATAAAGAATTTTATCCCATAAAGATAAAGACGTCAGAAGACATAACACTACTAAGACAGAACTCAAAATATATGAAGCAATAACTAATAGAACTGCAAAGATAAGCAGACAAATCCACAATTATAGTCAGAGATTCTCTCAATACAAATCCACAATTATAGTCAGAGATTCTCTCAATAACTAATATAACAAGTAGGAAATTAACAAGCATATTGAAGATTTGAACAATGCCATCAACCAACTTGACTTAAATGACATTTCTGAAAAAACTGGGAGGCCATACGCAAAGTCACACCATGTACAAAAATTAACTTAAAATAGATCATAGACCTAAGTGTAAAACCTTAAACTGTAAAATTTCTAGAAGAAAACACAAGATAGAATCTTTGTAACCTTGAGTCTGGCAAATATTTCTTAGGACACTAAAAGTATGATTCATAAAAGAAAAAACTTGATAAATTATACTTTGTCGAATTTAAAAATATTGTCTCTTCAAAAGACACTGTTAAAAATATAAAAACCAAAGTCTTAGACTGGGAGCAGATATCCGATTAAGGACTTGTGTTCAGTTATATAAAGAACACTCAAAGCCCCGAACTGGGAACACAAACAACACTCTTTTAAAAATAAGCAAAACAAGATACCACAGATGCACATACGTACATGAAAAAATGCTCAATATCATTAATCATTAAGGAAATGCAAATTAGAATCATGAGATACCACTACATTTCTGTTAGAATAGCTAAGGTTAAAAAGCCTGACCATACTAAGTGTTGACAAGAATGTAGAGGAACTGGAACCTTTGTTCAGTGCTAGTGAGAGTTTAAAATGCTACAACCTTGAAAAACAGTTTGTCAGTTTCTATAAAAATCAGATCTGTACCCCTGATTCAGCCATTCCACTCCTAGGTATTTACCCAGGAGAAATTGAAAGCATACGTTTGTACAAAGACTTGCACACAAATGCTAATAGCCATTTTATTTGCAATAGCCAAAAACTGTAAACCACCTAGATGTCCATCAACAGGTAAATCGACAAACAAATTGTGGTGGCACATCCCTGCAAGGGAACACTACTCAGCAACAAAAAGGAGCGGCCAACTGATGCACACTGCAGCATAGATGAAGCTCAGAATAATTATGCTGAGTGAAAGAAGTCAGACAAAACAGAATACTTATCCTACGGTTCCATTTTCATAAAACTCTAGAAAATTTAAACTAACCTATAGTGACAGACAATAAATTAGCAGTTGCCAGGAGAGAGGGATAGTAAGAAGATGAAAAAAAGAAGAGTTACCAGGAGTACAAGGGAGCCTTGAGGATGATGGGCAGGTTCACTGTCTAGATGCAGTGATGACTTTATGGTGTCAAATGATGAAATTATTCTTGCTATAAAAAAAAAACAGCGCATGCTCTAAAGTCAAACTGAAACGAGTACCAATCCCACCTGCACCACTAATTCACAGCGTGACCAGGGGAATTTTTAATCTCTTGGTGCCTCAGTTTTCTCACCTGTAAAGCAGAGATAACACAAGCACCTAATCCTTTGGATTGAGGTGGATTTAAATGCGATGGCGTGTATAAGTTGCTGAGCACGGTGCCTGAGTAGTAAACAGCCTACTGGCCAGTGCCATTCAAGCTGAAAATGATACCAAAGATCCAACGACGCTGTTTAGTTCACAATACGCACAACGTCATCAAATTGTATTTGGACTTTTAAAAAAGGAGCTGCGGGAACATAGAGAAAAATGCACTCACCTGAGTCCAAATATCCAATCTTCAGAACAGCATCCCTTCCACTTGGGGGCGCCAGAGATGAAAGTCTCCATTTCCTTGGGGTTCTTATTTCTTGGACCATTAGTAGAATCTCATTTGTCACGTACACACTTCAAGTTTGGGTGTTAGTGAAGAGAAGTCTGATAAGTCCCCAGTGCAGGTGACTGGCCTCGGCATATGGCGGAATTTTTAGTAGTTGATCTCCAGACATGACCAGATGTTTCCTTGATGTTCACAATGGGACGTCTCCTTGAAGTTGGCCCTGGGATGCACACTGGTCTTCAGAGCAGCTTGGAGAAGAAATGATAATCAAAAGATACTACTTTAGACAATTGCAATAATTTTGACTTTGGAGTAACTGATTTTTATTTATTTCCAAATAGGCATCTTGTTGCTTTAGCAAGCAGATGTAGTTCAGGAAAGTGATCTGAATGTAAATTCAACTTCCTCATTGACTCTCTTATAAAATTGTAGATAGGTTTGCCCCGGGTCGGAGGGAAGCAAAAAAACAATTCAACATTTTTAAAAATGTCATGGGTGGCCAGGTTCAAGGCTTTTTTGTCAGTGTTAATAAAATGGATGATTTTTAAAGCATTTTCAGAGCTTTGCAGCATTTTGCATGAATTCTAAGTTCCCTTTTCTGTCTTGCCAGGCAAGAATTATCTTCTTCTGGCAACAGAATTATCTTCCAGATTACATAATCTCCTGACACTCCATTTTCAAATTTTAAAGTTCAGCTCTATTTTTTCATTTATATAAAAATAGCTAGTACTACTAGAGGTGGGCTGCAATATTATACTTTATCAGTAGTGACCACCTTGTGAAAACGTGCTGTGGTCTCGATAATTCTTCAGTGTGTGTAAAAAAGAGTTCTAGGGCCTGCTGTATCGATTCCTTATGCTCAAATTTTCATGAAGCTGGTTTGCTTAAAATTAGGAATATATGTGCCTGGAAACGTCAGTAAGAAGCTCAAGATAAGCTGAGTCAAGTCAAACACAGCAACACTGGGCATCCAAGGATCTGCCATAGCCCAGGAGTGGGCAGGCCAAGAGAAGCCTTGTGCAGAGACACCCCAAGAAGGGAAGGGAACGCGACAGCTTCTTAGGTCTCTTTTATACCCCAAACAAGCCAACAGGAGTTCTCTGGGCCCCCCTGGGACAGATAGAATGGCGGACAGAGCAGGTAGGAGAAGAAAGCTTGAACAGACAAGACAGGAAGGAGAACATGAACTCACGGTGAGGGGAAGCTAAAGATGGTCTGGACCGAGAATACCAACCTCCCACAGAGCTGAGTCACAAGAATGGGCAACGCTATGGGGTGTAATTTAAAGGAAGACTTCATGGCCCCAAGCATGTCCCCAGCCTGGGGGCCAAAGCGTTAAGAGTCCACCGTTAACGAGCAGAGAGGAGACCCAGGCATCTAACAGCACGAAAGATCTCGGAGAGCAAGGCGAAGGGAGGCAGCAGAGGGAAAAGTAACTTTATCAGACCCTGCTCTGCGTTGCGAGCTGTTCCTGGACCCGCTCCCATTTGAAACAGTCCCCATGTCTCTGGCTGAGGCAGCCTCTTAGGGAAACATGCCCCCTCCAAAATGCCACACAGAAGCGGCCTCCTGCCTATGCCCCTCTAGTGGGTCAGTTCACTCCCTGGCTCACTCTTCTGCTCTCATCAAACTTCTCCCAATCCCTTGAGCTCAGTGTGTTGCCTGCACGAGCTATTCCCTCCACCTGGGCCCTAGTTCAGCATCACTTCCTCCGCACGTCTTCCGTGGTCACGCTTCTCCCTTTGCCAGGTTAAGTGCCCCCTCAAGTTCCAAGTCCTGGGCACCCCCTCCAGTACTGCACTTCTCAGCCTGTGTTGTCGTGGCCTGTCAGCTTGCCAGCCGCTCGACCACACCCCCCGTCTCAGTCACTGTTCTATTTCCCCCCGCCTGGCCTGTTGAAAGTGTTTACCGTTTTTCTTGTTGAATACACAATCAAGGACACACCTACGATCCCAGCGCTGCTACAGGAATTCCCCTTCCTGGCCCCACACCCACCCAACTATACGCCTTCTCCTTTAGTCCCTCCACTGTTCACATTTGGGTCTAACTCCGTGACAGCAACTTCTAGATGGAATGGTCCCTGCCTGGGAGAATCTAGGCCAAGTATGTGTTTTGGGAAAATTGCAGCTTTTTTTTTTTTTTAGCTGAGATGTAAATATTATGGTGAATCTATCCGACAAAATTCAAGAGGGCCCTAGCTCAAAAAGCAAAGTCGGGCTTTCTGCGCTTTAATAGTCCCTGAGAAGCCCGCAGGGGGAGACTAAAAGCAGGTATGAAACAACATCCTATGGCAGTGTTGAGAAGAGGAGCTTCCCTGCAGGCCTCGGGAGCCACCCTGAGAGCTCTCCAAGGTCCTGGCGCCAGAACGGAAGCGATCGGACTGGGGGGACAGCGTGGGCGGCAGACGGAGCTGAACAGACCTGGGCTCGAGTCGGACAGGAGAGAGGAGAGCAGGAGAGAAAAGAGGGAAGCAGAAGGAGGTGGGAATTAGAGCAGAAGGAGGAGTAAAAAGACAAAAGGAAAAAAAGATGGAGAAAAAGGAAGTGGAAAGACTGGTTTATTGTATTTCCTAGTTTTAAAATATTACATGCTTATTGTAGGAAAACTTAAAAATACAATAAAGTAAGAAAAAGTAAATTCACTCATAATCCTTTATACATTTACACTTTTCTATAGTTCCTTCTCACCTTTCTATTCACATGTAAGAGCTCTAATATGGATTTGTATCTTGCATGTAGCTTTTTAATCCATCTGCGATTTATTTTATATACGATGGGACGCAGCTCTGAATTTTTTTCTGCCAATTAACCAAACGTCCAGTGCTATTCGAATGGAGTACCTTTTTCTTTATGCTTTTTCACTTTCCCCTAGATATCATCAGCTGCATTCTTGATCTTTCTATACTGTGTCTCTGGTCTATCTATTCTACATTGTAGCCTGTCAGTAAGGAGCTGGCAATCACATAAGCCAACACTGGAAATCCAACCCTTTTGCTAACCTCATGGTCTTGGGCATGTCCTGTAAAATCTCTGAGACTCTGTGAAATGGGAGTGTTAATAATACTCCATAGGGTTGTTGACGATAAAACATTGTTCACAATTCTTAGAACATACTGAGAATTCAATAAATTCAACAATTAGTTGTTATTATCCCATTGCTCTGTTCTCATCTTTCCTTTAAAAAAAAAAAGTATTTTTGAACACCTACCATGTACCAGAATCTGTGCCCGGCCCCAGTGTGACAGAGAAGCACAAGAAAGTGCTTCTTGCCCACAGCTTGGTGTCTGTTACCCTGATGTTATTTTAGAGTTGCCACCACCGCCCCAGTACACATGCACTCTATTCCTCCATAATTCCGCTTTCCACTGGGACTTGGCTAAAGAGCTTGCTAGGGTGTCCCAGCTGTTTCAAAAAGAAGTAAGGGTTCTGTTGCCAATCCTTAGGGAAAAGCAGATGGGAGCTGACAACCATAAGAGACAGGGCAGCAACCATAGCTTCAGCGTCCACCATGTTGTTATCCGCCATGCTGGGTGTAGAGTTTCTGACGCTCTGGGTTTCTTGGAACAAGAGGCAGGAAAACAACTTCCTCCCCTTCCGCAACTCTCTTCCTCCCACAGAGATTTCACTTCCAGGCACCTCAACTAAAAGAAGTGGAACAAAACAAAGCATGATTTTCACACCCCCTACCCCAAAGGCCTGGATAAATCCCTTCTGCCTACAACCTCGGAGATCAGGAACTCATCTCTGAATCTCAGGAAAGATGATTTGATAACGTTTCATTCCAGCGGGGACGCCATATTCACACAGAACAACCTGGATTCTCTTCCTCTTTTGGGAGAAAAGACACACTCCCTACTCCCTTCATATTGTGCTTTTGCAGAAAACAGGGCCCCAGCACGAGTACCCGCCGTCTGCTGTAAAATGATGCTCAAAGTCAGCGCAGACATGACCTCCCTCCTGTGCTACTCTCCCTGGGCTCCTCTGAAGCTGAAGTCTGGCTCCCTTCCCTCCATGAAGCTCTTGTTTATAAATTAAAATGGTCGGAAAGGCAGCACACTTCCCCAGATGGAAATTCTCCATGTTCTTACTTGTAGTCACCAAATAGCCAAATGGATGAAGGCCCAGACTTGGTGTCAGAGAGAATTAGCCCAAGCTGATAAACCTGGCTGGGGAGCTCAAAGACACATGATCGGAACAGGGATGACGCATGGGTCCAGCCACCTTTACGCTCCCCCCCCGCCCCACCTAGTGGACAGAGGCCTTGAGAATTTAGTTCCGGGACAAGTTCTGCCTCATTTTGCACATACAGGAGAAATAAACAATTGAATGAATTGAGTGCCTTTCTCATTACAGCTTTTCACATTACAGCTCATGCAGAAGAGTATACTCTTCGTGAGATGCCTGGCAGCCCTGAAGCCGAGGGAATGGACACGCCAGATCGAGGTTGGAGATTCTCTGGAGCACCAGGCGAGGGACTCCAAATGCAGAAAGAAGGACCATGGGGAGGAAAAGGACTTGTACTACTCAGCCTCTGCCCCCAGGCTTCTCAGGAAGGCACTGCCCTTACAATTTCTCATTTATTCCTTTACTCAAAAACCTTTAAGACCTTCTTAAAGTGAGGAAGTGAAGTTCAGAGACGTTAAATGACTTTTCCTTCCTGTCCCCCATTTGGGTACCTGGAAACATCTATTCATCTTTGAAGACAGTTTAGATGCCCCTTCTCTGATGTCCTTGTGCCTCGGACTCCTACAGCCCTTAGACTGGACACCTCTACACTCGCACGGATTCCACAGGGGCCGAGTGCCTGGGTCAGAATCCCAGCCCCGCGACTTCCCACGTGTGACTTGGAGCGAGTTACTCAAACCATGTGTCTCATTGTCCTTAACTGTGAAATGGCAACGATGTTAGCAATTCTTATCTCATTGGTTACTTGTAAGGATTAGTTAATACATGCAAAGCACTTAGGACAGTGCCTGGCAAACAGTCAGCACTCAATAAATGTGGATTTTTATTATTATTAGGCACTCATTGTGCTGAGGTCCCTAAGGACAGAAACAGGGTCTTATTCATGAAAACAGGACCGTGGCAGTCTTGCCACCTGCATGCCAATGCCTAAAACAGCACCTGCCAAGAGAAAACGCTAAAGGAATATTTGTTGAATCTTTGAACAAATGAGTTAATGAGCTTAGCCCTTCTTCCCCAGTGCCCAGCATCAAGTAAGTTGATGTCATACATCATAAACAAACAACCTCATGGGTGTTTTCAGACCCCAAAGACTCTATGCACCCCCGCACCTCTTGCAAGAAGGTGCAGACCCTTGTCCCCTGACAAAGTACTTGAAAGGAACAACCACCCAGGTTTATGAAGATTTCCAAAAATCCAGCCATGGAAAGCCACCCTAACTTTAATAAGCACCCTTGAGTCTAGCCAGAGTCCCTTTGTGAGGAACCGAAGCTAATTTGGCCTTCTTTGGCCTTCCGATACACTTTCAATAGGAATAAAAGCAACTTTGATTTCCCCTCGGGCCTATAAATAATTCAGTCCCATTTCTGTGTCATTGAATATCTTTTAGCAGGAACCATGCAAAGGTCAGGACCAAATAAATGTCTCTTCAGTGTTTGTGCATAATGTCAAAGAGTATTTTTAGGGCAAATGGTTTTCAGAGAAGAGCGGAAGAGAAACGGTGAGGTAATCGTGTTCAAGCGCAGATATTCCCGAACGGATTAGCGTGGGTTTTCCTGACAGCACCCAGAGCCAGACAGCTCCCGGCTGCATTGCTAACCCGGAGGAGGGTGGATGAGGACTTCGCTGCCCCCAAAATGGCGTGCTGCAGCTTAAGCTTCTCCCAAACCTGGAAGTGGTGCCAGAATGGTGTCGTCCTAGTTTCTTAAGCCTACAGATTCTAGCAGGATTAAAAAGAAAAGAAAAAAGGAAAAAAAAAAAAAACAGGCTTCTTTCTGCATATGAATTAAATGCAGCAATTAACCGCGCAGGGAACGAGACCACAGGCTTTGAAGCCAGGCAGCCCAGCATCTTGGCTCTGTCACCCTCGGTCGTGTGATCTCAGGCCGAGTACCTCAACCCAATGAGCCTCAGTGCTTTTATCCATGAAATGGGAGTAATAGCAAAACCCGCGTCATAGGGCTATTGTGGGAATTACGATAGATAATGCAAGTACAAAGCTTAGCATCGTGCTTGGCACAAAGCGCTCCTTAAAATTTCATGCCCTTCTAAATACGTTTTAGGCTGTGGGTTCCAATGACCCTTTCTCCAAATACGTGATCTGGTTTTGATCTGTTAGGAATCCCTCAAGAATCCTGGTTTGCTGATGCGATTCTTTCTCATTTTCCAGTCCGTTGCTTTACATATTCTCCTTTGTGTCCTCTGTCCCTGTGTCCCTCTCTTTTGTCATTTCATGGGATTCAGGGTGAGAGGGGAGGCAGAAAGCTGTGCTCACTCCTCTGCCTGGTCCTAACCCTTGAAACCCACTATCCAGAGAATCAAGGTGCCGCAAAGGCTGTTCTCATTAGGATACCCGAAACCTATGCTTAGAAAAAGCATCAAGGGTAATGCGCCCATTTTCCAAATGAGGACATCAAGGGCCAGAGAAAGAATGTGACTCCCTCAAGAAAATCCAGCTGGTGCAGAGTTCTTCACTTGGGGTTTGCAGACCCTCAAAGAGTCCCAGGTAGATACAGGAAGTCCATAAACTTCAATGGGAAAAAAATTAGAGGAAGATTTTCAATAACCTCTAGCTGAAAGTTTTCATTTCCTTCAACTGAATGTGGACAACCAAGCACAGTGGTACATACTTTATTACGACTTTGTCACAAAGAGAAACCCAGATATTTTGCCATCACCTCACAATTATTGTAGACATGCAAAATATTATTCACGCTTATCACAACTTGAAATACTGATCATTATTGGACCCACCAATAGTTCTAGTTATTTAAGGCATTATTAAATAAGTATGCACATTATTCTATCACGAATTTGTAATTTTTTAATATTTTGCCTACAATTCTAATTATTTTATTTTACAAATTAAAAAAAATTTTTTTTGAGGCAAGATCTATGTATTCACCCAACTTCCCTTAGGGTCATGTTTCTGAAAAAGGTTAAAAGAGCTAGCGAATGGCAAAACTGCTGTCCAAATGCGTCTGCCTGAAACTTCAAACACACGGCCCCTCCTTGGAGCAGGATAGGGCGCTCTCGGCCTCCAAGCACACCCTGTGTTGTTCGTGCTGCACCTACAATCCCCCATCCTTCCTCCCCGTGATTATTCAAGCCAGTGGGGAGGAGGAGGGGAAAAAGGAAAAGGAGAAAGAGAAGAAAGAGAAGGAAACGAACGGCCACCACCCTGATGGCAGGCCTCAGAATCGGCCTAGTCCTTCCCTAGACTCAGTGCACAACAACCCCATCTAGCAGGTATAGACGGAGTACCAGACTGGCCAACAATTTTGTTCAAAGCCACACAGCTAGTGAAGAGCAGGCCCAGGACTCAAGCTCGGTCTGTGAATTCTAGACCACTGCTCCGTATTGTTCCATGATCTCTTTTGGCTAAAAGCCACCCCCAACTCCACTCGTCCAATAGCCTCTTCCCTTAGCAAACACCTTCCTAACACATCATTACGCCCAAATTGTCTTATCTTTATCTTTATCCAGGGTAGTCTATACTCTATAATTCTCATTATCTTAAAACTAGCAAAAATTCCATGGAGAAGTTGTCATGTCCAAGGGATGGTGTCTGAAAGACAGGGACAGGAGAGCTCCTTTGCTGCCCAGCAAGTGTATCAGTTAGGACAGACCAGGTTATGCGGCAGTAACAAATGGCCCCAAAAGGTCAGTGATTGACAGTAACAGATCATTTTCTCTTGCTCCAACTGCATGTCTTTCGAGGCCAGCTGTGGCTCTGCTCCACGTCTCTTCTCCCTGGACCTGGGACATTACTTTGGCAGAGGGAAAAGAGAACATGGCTCTTAAATCTTCTGCTTGGAAGTGATTCGTGTCACTTCCGCTCACATTTCATTGGCCAGGACAAGTCAAAAGCATGACAGCATTGGGGGTGGGGAAGCATTAGTCTCCTCCAAGGAGGGGGAATGAATATTGCACTGAATAATTCAGCTTCATTAGGGAAAAGCCCATAAAAAGGTGCTACCTTTTGATTGCAATCTCTAAACATCTTCAGATTCCACCTCTGATGCATTAACACATATTTACAAGACTGACCCTTGCTTTGTCTAATTTGTATTCATCATATCTTAATTATTATAACAAATTGCCTTTTAAAATGATTGAAAAGGTGCCACTTTTAGAGGGTGTGTTTAGAGGAGAAACTACTCTTTCCTGTTCCCTTCTCCCTGCAGTTCTGGCAGTCCCTCCAAGACTCTGACACTGCTTGGTCACATTCTCCGTTGTCCCCGAGCACAGCCAAGGGCCCCTGGCTCTGAAATGCTGCTAATGAGTGAAAGTTGCGTGTGCTAAGCCAACGCAGGGAACAGCGGTGCAGCCTGCAAACACTCTTCATAAACCCTGTTCTCTAACGAAGGGACTGCTCTGGGTTAATCTTTGTCCCCTCTAAATTTAAATGCCGCGTGGAAAGAGAGTGTCGATGCGGCAAGATGGATTAGCAGAAGGGGCTAAGGAGCTGTGTCTCCAAAATGGTTTTTGTCTTTCCCCTTGATTAATGAGAAGGAGGCCAGGCTGTGCTTTTATCTCAGACAGGTCTTGTTGGAGAAATGTTAATGATGTCATCAGGTGATGGATTTTCTCATACCTGCCCTCACTAAACCGTGCCAGATCTATCAAGCCCCGTGTGACGTGGACGGAAGAACAAAGAGCGTAGAGCTGCAGGAATAATCCCCTTATAATCAACTTGCTGAGATGACATCACGTAATGGGGTGGTGGGGAAGGAGGATGGTGCAGGGCAAAAGTCAGAGGCTATTGACAACCGGTGCCCAGGAACCAGACCTAACCCACAGGTGCATGTGTGTATTTAGCTCATACATAGTTTCGTGGGGTTTTTTTGCTTTGTTAATTTTTCCCAACATTTTATTATAAAAATTTTCAAACACACGGCAACCTTGATTCATTAACATTTCACTGAATTTGATGTATCCCATACTTATCCATCTGTCCCTCCCTCTACCCATTCATCAATCCATCTTATTTTTGGTCCATTTCAAAGAATACTGCAGACATCAGAGTGCTTCTTCCCAAATACTTCAGCATGATTTTCATTAACTGGACTTCCCTATTTGTTTACAGGTTTTTTTTGTGCAGAATTTACATAGATTGAAATATACACATTTTAAGTATATATTTGCAGAGTTTTGACAAAAGTACGTATCAGTGTAACCCAAATCCTGTCAAGATATAGAATATTACCACCACCCTGAAAGTGCCCTCACCCCCTTCCCAGTGGGTCACCCCACCCTCATCATAGGTTAATTTCGCTTGTTCTAGAACTTCATCAAATGCATGGACACCTTCCACATCTGCTCTCCTGCGTCTGGCTTCTTCTGCTCAATGCTGTGCTTCTGAGATTCATTTGAGTTTTGTGTGGATATCAGGAATTCCTTCCTTTCCATTGCTGGGTCATATTCAGTTGAATAAATATCCATTTGTTTAATGCACTATCTACAGGGAAGCTTTTAGAGTTAAGACTTGAGTTTTGAAGAACACACATTGATTGCTTTTATAACTTGGTGTCTACAAATTGGAAGGTTTCACATGAAAATCCAGATGTCTGATGCCTCCTAAGAATCTCAAGATTGGACAACACGAGGCTCACCCCACAGCAGCAATGGGCCAGGTCAGCTGGAGACCGGAAATGTGGCTCCCTCATTCACCGGAGTTCTCAACACTTCCTTCTCTGTCCCATCAGAGCAACTTCATTCATGTACGTTACCTGCCTGTCCCTGAAGGAATGTAATTTTCTGACTCCTGTTCATAACGACCAAATGCTCCAAAGCGATTATGGAATGAATTAACGAAGAAGAGACTAAATGAACAGAGTGTGATTGCCTTGGCTGTATTGCGTCAAAGATTCTGCATTACAAAGTAAATTACGGTCCTAGGTTTAGAATCGGTTCTACCTGGGTCCAAGTTTCTTCTCTATCTCATAACACCCCCACTTCCCACTTACGTAATATGGGGATAAAAATCCTAACTTAGGGCTGGACGCAGTGGCTCACGCCTGTAATCCTAGCACTCTGGGAGGCCGAGGTGGGCGGATTGTTTGAGCTTGGGAGTTCGAGACCAGCCTGAGCAAGAGTGAGATCCCGTCTCTACTAAAATTAGAAAGAAATTAATTGGACAATTAAAAATATATATAGAAAAAATTAGCCGGGTGTGGTGGTGCATGTCTGTAGTCCCAGCTACTCGGGAGGCTAAGGCAGGAGGATCGCTCGAGCCCAGGAGTCTGAGGTTGCTGTGAGCTAGGCTGACGCCACGGCACTCACTCTAGCCAGGGCAACAGAGTGAGACTCTGTCTCAAAAAAAAAAGAAAAACTAACTTAGTTGCTGTAAGGATCAATGAAATAACATATTCAAACTGCCTAGCACCAGCAGGATGGTAGTTAATGATCATTGATATTGTCATTAATATCATGAACCAGTTCTCCACAACAGAGGAGGTCAACTGATTTTTCATTTTTCATTCTGTCTCTCCAATGTGGCAATTTGAAACCTCTGAATCCTGAGACAGAATACGACTGTGCCTAATGGTGGGTAGAAATTCTCTAACTGCCATGCCCTTCTTTCTAATTAGTCACTGTCTCAAGCATGAGTTCAGTCCCAAAGAGAAACCATCGGAAAAGTCTAGAATCCTGTCAACTGAGCAGGAACTTCCTTCCTCACGTTTTGGAGGACTTGGGGCAAAAAGCATCAGAGATCTTCAAAGACGAAGTGAGACACCTGAAAGATAGAAAGTCACAGAATAGAAAATCCAAAAATAGACCTATGTACATAACATGATATTAGTACATAATGGCATTGTATTCACATCTAGAGGGGAAAGACAGATTACGCCATAAATGGTAACAACTGGGAAACCATCTGGAGAGACATAAAGTCGAATCCTTATTGCACTAAAACAAATTCCAGATGGATCAAAGATTTAAACATAATGAAACCATTAAAACACTAAAGGAAAAGATTGGAGTTTTTTTTAATAAAATGTTGATGAAGAGAAAAACATTAAAGACTACTTAAAATGCAGAATCCATATATAAAAGAGGTATATTTAAACAAACAAAATAAGCAATTTCTGCTGTTAAAAATCACAAATGAAGTTTTAAAAAGATACAAAAGACTGGGGGAAATACATGTGCATACCACAGGAAGAGGTCATTTCCTAAAGATAAAGAAATTCTATAAATCAGTAAGATAAAGACCAACAATGCAACAAAAAAATGGACCAAGTTTTCTTAATTTAAAAAGAATATTTAAACACACTAAAATATGTTTGCCCTCCCTTAATTATAAGATAAATGAAGATCAAAACTTTAGCAACATATTTTTAACTTCTATTTGGCAAAAATCGAAGTGTTTGGTAACAAACTGTGGCACTGAGATTGTGGGGAAACAGTCACTCTCAAAATTGCTGGTGAGACTGTAAATTGATAAATCCCTTTGAAAAGAAATTTGACACAAATTTTCAAAATTAAAAATGCACATACTCTCTGACCCAGCAATTCCACTGGAAAAAGTTATGCTATAGCCGTCCTTGAACTTGTGTGAAATGCTGCGTATACAAAGGTTATTTGCAGCAGGCTAATAGTGAAACAGTGAGGATAACCTAAAAGCCATAGATAAGAGACTGGTAAAATAGTTTATGGTATATCCATGCAGTGGAATACTGCTCTTTGCAGCAATATAGAACAGTATCTAAGATACATTGTTGAAGGGGGCAAGGCAGATACAAGGCGTGAATATAATGAGCTTCCTACCACTGGGATGGGGAAGAACAGACAGGGCGTAAGTGCACAGACTGAAAGTGCATAGATTATATCTGGAAGGACACAGGAGAAACCAATACCAATAGTGGACTCTAAAGAGCGAAACTGCGTGGTTGAGGCTATATACCCTTTTAAATTTTGTATCATGTGTATATATTACCTACTCAAAAAAGATTTTTTTTTTACTTAAAATATAATGAATCTGCTATCTCTAAGTCATTTCAATGGGGATGACTATTTTAGCAGACTATCTTAAAGAGTACACAAACATCATTAGAATGGTCCAAATAGATTCCCTTATAACCTGGGAATTCCAGGAATTTCTTGAAATATATCAGGACTAGCTAATTTCATTGCATTCAAAATGACAAAAGCATTTCTATTAGGTTTATAGAATCATAACATGCTTTTGGATTGCAGGACCCCAAGTCTGCACATGCCAGGGGGAGACTGTCTGGGTCACCGAGGCTCCTGTGATGCCTTGGGAACGGGGAGGCCTTCCTGCCACGCAGCATTGGATGACCACCCAGCTCTGAGGGGCCATCACACACTCAGGGATGGGGAACAGAATGTTTCTTGACAAAAATGGAATTTGGAACTATTTTGAAAGCCAGAACACATTTATACCGTAATGCAAAGGCATTTTTAGCTTCCAAATGGTAACTGACATTTGAGGGCTTACTATCTGCCAAAGCTCCACAGGCGTTATCTGTTCTAATCCTCGCCGTGACTGCGTGAGGGGCGCCCTGCAATCTCGCCGCTCACAGGTGAAGGCACTGAGGCTCAGAGATGTTTGTCCGAGGCCACGAGGGCAGACTCAGAGCCAGGCGGTCGGCGCCACCTCCCTCCACAGCTTTGCGAATCACAGAGCCTGTCACCTGCCACTTCTCTCCCATACTGGTGGATTGTATGTCTTTTGTGATGCTTCCAGAACATTAGAGAGTATACGGTAGGTAAACCCATCAAGACCTTAGGTGGGACAAAAGGTCTAGATCTGAGCTGTCCAACAGAGCTTTCCGCAGTGACGGAAACGTTCTGTGTCTGCACTGTCCAATGTGGTGGCCACGAGCCACGCGTGGCTGCTGAGCACTTGCATGTGACTGGGATGACGGATAAATCGAATTTTGTAATTTTATTTAATTTAAAGTTATGTAGCCACATGGCTTAGGCTGCCAGGTTGGACAGGGCAGCTCTAAGTGATTTCACAACGGACAGGGTATGAAGATTTTTCTCTCATAAAATGAATCGCCTCTCCCCTCTGCTCGCATAATGCTGCTCGTGTCTCTGCAAGGTCAGAGCCGGCCCTGGACACACAAGCCCTGTTGGTGGTCAGGAGCTGAGGCCTTGGCATGTCCACGTCTCAGCCATGTAGCTCAGAGCAGGTGACTTGACCTGCTGTGACTCAGTTTCCCGTGTTATGAAATAGGAATAAGAACAATTACTGTCTCAGAATGAGATGGCCCATGCACAGGGCCCAGCGCCGAGTAGGTTGTTGATCCAGGGTAATGACCGTCGGAGGCTCTATTGTTTTCTTTTACAACAGCCCATCTTTCACAATGACATGGTGAGCTCCTGAAATGCATTCTCATCCATCTTGGTTCCCTCCTCTTCGCCAGGTTCTAACACACAATAGGTCCTTAATTCAAATTGAATTGAATTGAATCCATCGAAGTCCCAATGCCTTTAAATGCTTAGTGTTGTAAGTGTCATTTTAAATACTGAATATGCTGAGACCAAGTGTGCTGCCGGGGGAGGCATTTTCCTGCAGCTGAAAGAGACTGGATCACACGGGGCTGGGGAGAGATGATTTGAAAGGTACCTGGAAACTCTCCTCATACCACCATTCCTGCTCCAAAATTTACCTCTCCTACAAGCCCATGCCTATATTATCTTTAACCACAAAAAGGAGGGAGGGGCTTTACTCCACAATTAGCAAAGAAGATTAAAAATACTGTGGGAGAAGAAATGAATGGACTTAAATTCTCACTAAACAGAGCAGCACAGAGTTGGCAAAAACTTAGAGGCTATTCAGTGGTTCTTAGCCCGGCTGCAGGTTGGAATCTGCTAAAGGGCTTGTCGAATTTACCAATGGAATCGGAATCTCGGGGGGTGGGGCCCAGCATCAGTACTTCTAACGCTCCCAGGTGATCCACGTATACAGTCGGTGCGTGAGGACCACTGGATGGTTTTGTCGCATCCTTCTTTTTTCTTTTCTTCTTCTACCATTTTAAAGTGAGCAATTCAATGGCATTTAGTACATTACTATCTAGTTCCAAGACATCACCGTTACTCCAAAAGCAAACCCCGTGCCCCTGAAGCGGGCACCTCTGTAGCAGAGTGGTCGCCCCTCCTCCCATGGACATGGAAGGGAAGTACTGCGAGTGGGAACGTGTAACAGAGGGAATGGCCTGGGGAAAAAACCAGCAAAAAACCAGCAAAAATATTTTCTGTCTCTTTGAAACGTCCCCCACTCTTTCTGAGAAATGAAACCTGCACCCTGCCTCAGGCCGTGGTAGGGAGGAGCAGGGAGAAGGCCTTTTGTTCTTAGCCCAAGTGGCACCAGCCCCCCAGGAGGGCAGCTGGCACAGTTCACAGACTTTGCTTTTGTCAGAGACGAGATGATTACACTAGTTAACCACAATAGCCTAGAACTGAGGGGGCCCCCTTTAAAAGCTCTGTATTTCTGCCTATGTTCAGGACATTTGGATTTTGAGACGAGGAGGTCTGCCATTTTTCCTCCTTTGTTGGCAAAGTAAATCTCTTTCCTCCTCCCCAAAACACTCGTCCTCATTCTAGTTTTTGGAAACACCGCCATTCCCCTCTCTGTTGGCCCAAACTTCCAGCGCTGTCACTCAGGGGCAAAGACTGCCAGCCTCAGAGCAGGGCAGGCCCAGGCTCCTGCTGGAATTCCAAACCCGTGCACCCATCCACCTCATCTCTGAGCTGGTCTCTTAGAGGACTGGAGTCTTTACAGCCATAATTCTTTCACCCAGATCCATAAATCAATGCCAATTACAGCGACGTGTTCTGACATGCCCAGGCCCCTTAAAATTGACACTCCCCACAAAAACTCAGAAAGTTAATTCAGGGCAGATAGTTTGGTCAGCCGTTAGCCATTTTCAGTCTTGGGATCTCCAGAAATAGCTAAACTCTAATGCATATTTCAGGTTAGACTTGTTTATTTTCCCTCTGTCCGTGCCAACAAGCTGATTTCCCCAGGGGGGGAAGGAAAGCAAAGGCTGCTGCCAGAAAACAGAAAAATCGGCTTTGGCTTCTGCCTTGATTGCCCATGAGGAAATGCCTCCAGGGCTCCACGTCTCAACGCTCTCAGAGAGACCCAGGGAGCAGAGCCTTTCTGTACTGCGGGCAAGATGGTCAAACACTCCCAACACAGAAGCCTGGAGGATGCTTGACTCTGGTCCGGCCCTGCTCAATTTGCAAGGGAGAAGCAGGAGGCAGCGGCTGGACGTCAGCCTTGATCCTCTCTAATAGCCATGCAGGAAAAAATAAATAAGAATTCCTGTGGTTTACATTCCAAAATGAGGAAGGACTCTGTTAGGCCCTGTGTCTGCACAGTTAAGGCCAAGGACAGGGTGACGTTGGGTTGATCTTGGGCACTGTAATAGCAAAAAAATCTATGATTTGTATATATTGCTATCACAGAAGCTCAACTGTATTCAGCCAGAATGGAGAGAGGTAAAAACTCGAGCAGGAACCCTTGAATTCTCTACCCATTCACTGCTAATGATTTGCGAATCACCTTAAGGCAGAAAGGGCTGTAGACTAAGACATATGAGTAGACTTTCCTTCTGCTAATGGAGCTACTTGGTACAGACTGCCCCACCAATTTCCCAGGTCCTCCCTGCCTAAACCCTTTTATGGCACTGATGGAAAATTCATTCCCCCTTGGGTTTGCATGACTCAAAAATCTTAAAATTGAGATGCAGAACTTAGCTCCTGAAAGAACAAGATGGTCACAGAGGCCAGGCATGGTGGCTCATAATCCGAGCACTCTGGGAGGCCAAGGCAGGAGGATCGCTTGAGGTCAGGAGTTCGAGATCAGTCTGAGCAAGAGCGAGAACCCCCCACCTCCCATCTATACTAAAAATATTTAAAAAATTAGCCAGGCAACTAAAAATAGAAAAAATTAGCCAGGTGTGGTGGCACAGGCCTGTAGTCTCAGCTACCTGGGAGGCTGAGGCAGGAGGATCGCTCGAGCTCAGGAGTTTGAGGTTGCTGTGAGCTAGGCTGACGCCACGGCACTCTAGCCCAGGCAACAGAGCAAGACTTTGTCTCAAAAAAAAAAAAAAAAGACTTTAGCAAGGAGAGTCCCTTCCTCCTGCTCCCAACTACAGAAAATCAAGATAAAACTCTGGCATCCAGGACATCCATGAAGAAGGGGATTCAGTCATCTAGACAGCCTGGCCGCTTCATCTCTTTTGCCATGAACTTGAGCCACCAAACTGCTTTTTCCTACAGTCTCTTAAATTCACAGAGGTGATAGAGTGACCAAAGTTACCAGAATCTGGAGTTATCTTTGTTTTTTTCTATAGACATTCTGGAAGGCGTGATCTCTGAGAAGGGTTCCGGAACCCCAAGGGGTAGTAGGAAAAGAGGGACAAACACCAGGGCCATCAGTCTAAACCTACATGGATTTTTTCTTTCTGAATTCATATTATTGAATGTGTGCCTGACACTGTGCTAGTTGCATCCGTATGTGTCGATTTATGGGAGGCACTGATATTTCACTTTCGGCAAAATCTTTCAAGTTAAATAGTTTTTTTTTGTCTTAATTTACACATGGAGAGTAGAAGACTCAGAAGGTTCAAATGGCCTGTCCAAGGTTATTTAAGTGATCCGTGACAGAGTCAGCATTTGAATCCAAAGTTGAGTGAACTCTGTCTACTCCATGGCTCTGGAGGAAACGGGAACTCCAAGGAGAGTCACTGCACCGTTCTTGACGTGGCTCCACAAAGCAATGTCTTTTATAGTTCTACTAACCATTGCCCAGTGCCAAAAGGAGACATTTGCTTTTCTCTGTCTTGTCACTCCTCTGCCTGAAAACTCATTTGCATTCTTTCTTAAACAATGCTTTTGGCTCATCCCCTTAGGAAACAGTGGAGGATGGAGAGGGTGTTTTTTTCTGGAGCCTAGCAATGTCTAAATCAAAAATTTTCCTCCAGTAACGGCCAGTAAGGATGGATCTTGTCCAATTCTCTCTCACTTCTAGGACAGTTAGTGTCTGTTCTAGGGCCCTGTTTTTCCAAACAGCTTTCTCCTGGAGAAGGGGTGGCACATGTGTGTGGGTACCATTTCCTTTCTGCCTTTACCCGTGGCAGACATTGCTAATCGATCTTGGCTTTCTACCTCACCAAGCCTGGCCTCGGCTTTAATCATCTCTGTTTAATTAAATTCTAGGCATTCACTACCAACCTAAGGAAATCTCCTTTCCATCCTTTTCCTATGACAGTACTCCATCTAACTGAGCTTCCAGACCATCCCTTTGCACCAAGAGAACAATGTCTCCCCTCCCTCCGTTAACCTGCTGAATGCACAGCTTATTTTAGAAACACCACTTTTTGCTGTGGAATCCCAGTGTGGGGTACACTCTTAAACCACCTAATCTTGCAATTATTAATTAAATACAAACAGATTTTGTTCCAATGTGATTCCACGTGACTTCGCCTAAATGATCTGGGCACTTTGTCAAAGCAAAATGAAACTGAATTTCCTTTGGAAATCTGAAGAGAAGTTTACATCATCTTGTGAGATAAAAGGTCATTCTCAAGGGCATTTTGAAATCAAGTGCACAAATGGTGGGTCACACTAAAAGTGGGAGTCTGAATCCTCCCACCGCACAGGTCTGCACTGAACACCGGTAAGTTCTGTGATGCAGCAAATTCTACCCGTGCCCCAACTCAAGGGCGGCGGTGGCTGCATTATTTATAGTTTGTGTTCAGCATTCTTCACAGGCGAATACACCCGTTCACCACGACCTGTGTGGGTGCTCCCTGCCTCCCTCTCCCATCTGCAGTAAGTTAAGAAAACAAAACCCCAACAACCGAGACTTGTCACTGTTGCTTAGAAGAGACCGAGAAGCTAGAGTTCCTGGCAGTGGAAGCTGCAGCTTATGCGACCTTACACGACGGAACGTCAGCAGAGCCCACCCGACACAGAGGGCACCACAACCAAAAGACGAAAGCCCCGGGTTCCTCTTCCACGTGTGCCCCACTCTGTAAATTGCTGATCTGTCTCTTCCTTGTCCCTAGGGAGCTATAATCAAGCTGTAATTTTACATATTGCCTAGGTTTGCCACATATGTTCAAATTAAAGATAAACTCTCTTCAAGGGGAAATCATCCCTTTCAAAAGTGAACGCCTACTTGAAATGTAGACGTTGCTTCAGTCCCGACTGAGCGAATTCTTCTGACTCATATTTGGAATTCAGTCTGTTCCTCCAGGTGGCATGTGCACCAACACCCTCCGCTCCTGAGCCCCATGCAGACATCACTAATCAATCAAGCCTCTCTTTTGCTCTAAGGTGGGAAGCAGCCTCAGCATTGCCCTCTACACAGGGCTGCAGGAAACCACTATCAGTCAGGGGAGTGGCACTCAAGATAAAAGCTGTTTGCCATTCTGCCACCTAGCATTTATTTATGCGGATGCTGGGTGCTGCCCTTTGACTGCTGTGGATGACATATAACCCCTGTAAGCCCTTCCACGGTTGTCTATCATGGTCTTTAGCTGTGCCCCAACACCCAAGCACCATGCTTGATGGCCTGTCTGGAGAGGGACTCGGATCATCTCTGCTTTCTCCCAGCTTGTCCTCATGTCATCCAGCCTCATCCTATCCCATTGACAAAGTGTCCCCTGTCCCTAGATGAGCCATTTTTCCCTTTCCCTCTTGTCCCTTGAATCCTAACACGGGGATTCCCCAAGTACCCCATCAGAACCTTTGCAACCCTTGTTGACTCGTCCTAACCCCCTTGGCAAGAAAGATTTTGACAAAATTAGCCCATTCTAGAAACATGATGATGATTAAACTTTTAGTTTTTTCAAAAAAATCTTCACATGCATGATCTCAGCTGGTAATCAAATGATCTTGGGGGGAGGGTGGCATGTATTTCAAGACCATGAGGTTTGATATTAAACTGAAATAGGTCCAAGCCTTGGCTCCACCACTCACAAGCTTTAGCACGTCCCTTTCCCTGTCTGAGCCTCACTGCCCTCATCTGGAGACAGCGTCAGTCCCTGCCTCCCAGGGCTGCTGTGAAGATTAGAGGAGAGAAGCACACAAGGTGCTTATCACAACGTCAGGTGGTCAGAACATGTCGCTGGAGTTGTTTTCATTTAACAGACGCTGTCTTAGATTTGGTTTCCTAAAAGGCCTTAAGATAAGGATTTGAATGCAAACAATGTATTTGTGACGAGATTCCAGAAAACACCAGAAGGGAAGTAAGGAAGGGAGACAGGGAAGGGAAGAAAACTGACACAGGTGTGTTGTGAGCAGGTCACCACTGTGAGCTGCTGGGGCTCCATCCTGAGACGGGGAAGTAGTGCAGGGCATGCGCCCTAGAGTAATCCCACCCAGGGGTCATCTACTCATCAACTCCCACTCACTGTCGGTTGAGAGCTGCTCCCGGGGCCGGTAACTACCAGGCACTTCTGGTGTGCCCTGTTGGCATGTTCCTAAGGCCAGGGCGAGCCCTCAGGTGGAGTCACAGGCTCCCTGCAGACAGAAGCTGTGGGCATTAACACAGCTGGGGGGAGTTGGGGGCGAGGAGGAGTGGGTGTGAGCAGAGCGCCAAAGCCTCTTACGCAGATGCGGACAGGAGAGTCTGGGCGGTTAGGTCAGGGCAAACCCAAGCTCACACGAACACCAAGTGCCCACGCAGAAGGAAAGGAAAAGAACTGTGCTGGGTTCAACCTGCAGTTGCACCTCTTGCTCATCTGTAAATGATAATATCAATGCCTAATTGGTAAAGTTTTATGGGGAGTGCATTGTGTAATTAATGCAGGTAAAGCAGCTCACACAGATTGGATGCTCAAGAAACGTTGGGTGCAACAGAACTGTTCAGTGACCCTCCTCTTCCCTCTGACCCCAGCATTCTCCCACGAGGACTGTAGCCTCCCTGACAAGTAGGGACATTTGTTTTCTCCATCCAGCCATCCATCAAATGGCTGCAGTATACCCCCCAGACACCAGGCACTGCACAGGAGATAGAGATGCGTAGGTGAGTAGACATGACCTTGGCCCTTCTCCCAGACACAGACAAGCAATCGAAGGAGTGCATTGCAGGATACGGAGAAGCAGGTCCTACAGCGGCGCTTCTCCACCTTTAAGGTGCATGTGAATGACCCAGGGAATTATCACTAAAATACAGATTCTGACCCAGCATCTGGGATTGGACTTCAGAGTCCATGTTTCCAGCAAGTTCCCAGATGATTCTGATACTGTGCGGTTTGAGCAGAAGAGGTCTAGAAAATTCACGGGGAAAACAAAGGAGGCATTAATTCATTCTTGGGGGAAGACACTTGCTTACTCCTCAGGTTACCTAGATGTTGGTCTTTTCTTCTTCTTCTGGAAATAGGAGGTAATTACCAAGTCCATGACCTGGAAAGGATCATTCAAGAGGATCTGATCCGAAAGTACGGGAAGGCGACTCTCTTACCATCCCCAAAAGAAAGTCATCCACGGTCTTCATGAAGACATGAATAGAGAGACATTCCCTGGCCCTCTCTTGACAATGTGTGAACGCTCAAAGGGTTAAGAACTTCTTCCATAGTCACGGGCCTTACATGGGAGGGAGTAGAGGAAACTTTATAAAACCATCATGCGTCTTACCACACTGGAGTGGTCTTTGTTTGCGCTTGCGGGACTGGAATGAGAACGCAAGCTCAGTACGAGGTGGTCCTGCTGTTGAGGTTCCAGCCACTGAGCATTGAAGCTGCATGGAGAGCAGAGGTCACCATCCAGCTTTCGGATTCAACCCTCTTTTTGTTTTTTTCCCTGAGAAACTTTTCAGTCTCTTCACTTTTCTTGAACACATCCATCTAATTAAGCCTAAATGAGCTCCCTGGAAATGCATGCAAATGGATTAGATTTTATCTGAAGCTCCCTAAACCCGGATATAATAACAGTAACAGAGTATTCACTTAGGAAGACAAATAAGAGCTACCAAACAGGCTGCAGAGGCCTCGGGTGTCGATCAATAAGCTCAATAAGCAACGCGTGTGTTGTTATTAAACATTTTGTCGTGTAAGATGATGCTATAATTTGTGGGAGAATAAGGGATGGGATAGAGTATCTTATATCCTTAGAATAAATCCCCCTCCCTTATTTTCCCAAACCAGCTTGCACAGTTTTCTATTACTTGCAACTAAAAGACTCTTGATCTAAAAGACAGGTTTTCAGACGGCCCGGGCCAGCCAGTGTCCCCAGCTCGATGAATATTTGTTTTTGAACGAATGAGCAATACTTTAATTCCAAAGAAGGTAATTATGTGGAATTTCTGGTATCGACAAGATGTGAAGGACACTCTCTCTTACCGCCAATACCTGACTCTGCTGATAGCTGCCCAGCCTCCAGCAAAAAGAAGATCGCAAATTCAACTCTGGCAAAGGGTGAGGAGGATTTGATATCTGGATACAGAAGACTAGTCTGGGTTCCAGTCTCTGTGCCACCACTGAATAGCCAAATGCTCTTTAATAAATCACTCACTCCTCAGTAGTTCTTACCCTCAAGCGAGTCTCTAGCAAATATGTGCTGGCCACTGCTCACATGCGTCCCCTCTTCCTTGTCCCCGACAGCACCAATACGCTTTAGGGAAATGGACTCCAAGCCCTGCTGCAAGAGTAAGTGCTGATTGCCTTAAACCGTCAGCATCATTTAGGCCCTCGGACACAGTCTCAGGCCTGGCACGTGACCAGTGCAGCTCTAACCAAGGTGAACGTCAAGTCCCCTGCTTGGAATGTGGAAACAAAAGTGTTCTCCCTGGCCTTGAGCGTGAGGGAGAAAGCACGAAGCATCATTTGTTGTAACCATATTACAATGTGAAAGGAGATAGCTTGAGAATGAATCTGACTTGCAAAATAATGAGGCGTAACTGAAAAAAAAAATTACAGGGAAATTAAGCCACAGGAATGATCACTCTGCACTTCAAGCCGGCACTTCCTCTGGACATTTCGGTTATTATATATAAGCCAGGAAATTCCCTTTGTTTTATGTCCATTGCAGTGGAGTTTTCTGTTACTTACAAATGCATGTGACCACGGATGTCCAGATTTTAGGAGTGTCCTGTATACGTCACAGCGCAGTTTGTAATGCCTGCGCTGAAGTCATAGGATGTGTATGAAAGTACTTTGTAAATCCTAAAATCCTATGGAAAGATAAGAAAGTTATCGGTTGCCCTAAAAACATCTGGACGTCAAAGAGTTAATGTTTCTCCTGAACCCCAAAAGACAATTTAGTTAAAATATAGTGAAAGAGGCAGAATGAAGGATTCATTTTGATAACAATTGGCTTTCAGAAGCAAAAGCCAATTATTCAAAGCTTGCTGCTATTTAGTTGATCCTGTTTAAGAGGACCCATCCAGCACAGCCAGATCAGCCTTAACTGGATTGGTTCAGAGAGGGCTGTGAAGCAGTAAATTGACTCTCGGGGAAAGGCAGACGAAGAGGCGGCTCTCCTGAGAGTCCTCCAGGCAGGGCCGTGGTCCTTGCTGCTCAGAGAAGCTCTGGTCCGAGGATGGGGCAGAAAAGCCAGTGAGGGATGGCTTCCTGTTGTGGCAACAACTCTGGTTCAAGTCCATCCCCGTCACTAATGCTACACATCCTTGGGCCTCTATGAGCCTCAGTTTGCTCATCTGCAGAATGGGGATAATAGCACTTGTTCTGCCCAGCCATAATCATAAATGTGTTGGCTGGAAACGGGTGTGACCTCACTCTTCTGCGGGAAAGAGAAGAGGGAGACGAGATCTAAAAAGAGCATTCTCAGGGGAGAGCGAAGCATGCAGGTGACAACTGCGTGGGTTTTACGGTATACCTAGGACAAAAACTTCTGCCACATCCTCCTATCTTATTGTAAAGGCATTTGACAGTCATTCGACAAAAATCCCATTGAGTGCCTTTGGGGTGCCCAGCACTGGGTATACGGACAGAAAACAGGACAGACAAGGTCCCTCCCTTCATAGAGCTTACATTGCAGTGGGGGGAAGGTGGGGAGGGGGACAATTAATATGTAAATAAATTTAAAACATTATTTTATGTAGTGAAATTGTCCTTGCTCAAACCTCATCTCCCAAAGAGACCTACCCCGGATGCCCTATTTGATACATAATCCTGGCCTGGCACAGTGTTCATGCCTGTAATCCTGGCACTCTGGGAGGCTGAGACAGGAGGATTACTTGAGGCCAGGAGTTCGAGACGAGCCATCTCTACTAAAAATAGAAAAAATTAGCCGGGCATGGCGGCGCACGCTTGCAGTCCCAGCTGCTCGGGAGGCTGAGGCAGGAGGATCGCTTGAGCCCAGGAGTTTGAGGTTGCTGTGAGCTAAGCTGATGCCATGGCACTCTAGCATGGGTGACAGAAGGAAACTCTATCTCAAAAAAAAAAGAAAAGAAAAAAACATAATCCTGTCTCACCCCACGGGTATGCACAACCCCCTAACCTTGCCCTACTTTTCTTTTCCATAACTCTTAACTCCTTCTAACCTGCTAGGTAGATTATTCATATGTGTATTGTATATTTCTGTCTCTCCTGTGAGAATGTAAGCTCCACAAAGGCAGGAATCATTTTTTTGTTCACTAATATAGCCCAAGTGCCTAGGACAATTGCTGGCACGTAGTAGGTTCTCAGTAAATAATTGTTGAATTGACTGATTTAATGGAAAACGCTACAGAAAAATAAAGCAGGGTACGGGATGGAGAGTGCTATAGTCCGAACGTTTGTGTCCCCCCAAAATTCACATGTTGAAAATCTAATCCCCACTGTGATGAAATTAGGAGGTGGGGCCTTGGGAGGCAATTACGTCATGAAGGTGGAGCCCTCCTGAATGGGATTAGTGCCCATTTAAAAGAGACCCTAGAGAGCTCCCTCGTCCCTCCTGCCACGTGAGGACAGAGCAAAAAGGCGCCATCTATACACCAGGAAGTAGGCCCTCGACAGACACCAAACCTACTGGCACCTTGATCTTAAACTTCCTGGCCTCCAGAACTTTGAGAAATAAATTTCTGTTGTTTACAAACCACTCAATTTTTGGTATTTTGTTACAGCATCCCTAGTGGACTAAGACGGAGAATAGTGGGGTAGGAGTGGAACTGCGGGCTTAGCTTAGATAGAAATCTAAGAAGACTTCTCTGAGTAGCTGTCATGTGAGTTGAGAGCTGCGTGATGGGAAGCAGCAGATACGAAGATCTTGGGAGCTCATCCCAGGCAGCGAGGACGGCGCGTGCAAAAGCCCTGAGGCAGCAAGGGCCTTAGGGTGTTAGAAGGATAAAAAACTCAGCGATGCTGAAGGAGGAGGGTGAGAGGAAGAGTGTGGGAGACAGCACTAGAGAGGTTTGGAGTGAACATGAATTTTGAACCCTGCTAATTGAATACTCTACAATTTCTCTGCTTCATGGCAAGATGTTATAAGCCATAATGATCCTTACCACTGTGCCTGGAACATAAAGAGGAAGCTCTTTGATAAATGCCCGTTAGGTGCAATGGGCTCTCTTTTTTTGCCATGGGCAGTTGCTAAAGAATCCGGAAACATTTAGCCTTTCAAAGAAACGGCCCGGGTGGGTTCTGACAATCGCCACCCTCGCATAACCAAAGGGACACCGTGGAGAAGGAGAACAGACTTGTTCCACGTGGAAGCTGCCATGTGATGACAGGTCCTGCAGGCAGAGGCCACAGGGAAAGCGATTTCAGCCCTGGAGGAGACAAACCTCCTCACACTCAAACTCCACAAAGGTGAAATTGGGAGTAATGAGTTTCCCATCCCTGGAAGAGTTCAAGCCAAAGTAGAAGGAGCCCAAGCACTGAGTAACCCAGATGACCTCTAAGGCACGCAATCTGATGATTTCGTGATAATTTCTTAATCACACCATCTCAACACATTAGCGTTTGATCTCTGCCTTTGTTTACAAATCCCGTCAGTAAGATCCTCACAGAACGCATCGGCTAATAAGGCGGCAAAGCCCGGAATGCATAACAAGGAATGAATGTAGCCATCCTTTGTTCAATAATACAATATTTTTCTTGAATAATGCATGAGCCGCTTTTCATTTCGGAAACGAGAGAGCCTATAATCCCACTGTGCGTCAAGCGAATATTTTTAAACATTTATAAGCGGAAGCCAAAGACAGTGGTAGGAAGCTTAGCGACAACAGAAACGTGTGGCTCGGGACCGGCACAGGCAGGGGCGCTTCTGAGAGCCTCACAGAGGGACGAGGCAAAGTGAAGGGCCACCGTTCAGTGCCCTGCCCTTAAGGGTGCCCAAGGTCCCCCAGGGCAAAGGTGAGACGCCAGGTCAAGACGCCCACTCTCAGGGGCTTTCCCCCAAGCCACGCTGATTTCTCATGGGCTGGGTATCAGCACTCAAGTTCAACACTTTGCTCCAAAATTATTTTCAGCTCTCTCCACAACCTTCACCACCACCCGGCTACCTGTGTGGTGGGTAAACTCACGGGGATGGCGGCATAGACGCTGGTGCCTATCTGACTTCCCCTTACTTGCTAGAACAGGGACCTACGCTTTCCACTCAGCTAAAAGACTACATTTTTGCTGAGTGCAGTGGTTCACGCCTGTAATTCCAGCACTTTGGGAGGCTGAGGCAGGAGGATCGCTTGAGACCAGGGATTTGAGGTTGCTGTGAGCTGGGCTGATGCTACTGCACTCTACCCAGGTGACAGAGCAAGACTGTCTCAACAAAACAAATAAATAAAAAACAAAAAAAATAAAAGACTGCATTTCCCAGACCAGTGAGATGTGAACAGATAGGGGCCGGAAAGGAGGAAAGGAGGACTTCCGGGAAGGTTCTTTGAAAGTTGACTCCACGGAGAAGGGTCCCTTTCTCTTTTCCACCCTTCCCCTTTTCTGCCGCCGCAGGAATGGAGAGCTCTGACTGCGCCTGTCTCGGTAAGCCGGGGATGGGGCCAGCCTCGCTCTCACCGCATGGGGAAGGGGCTGACGGCTCCACAAGAGGGATGGTTGCTGCACAAGGCCGTTGTAACAGAGGTCCCCTATGTGCGGGAGGGCCAGGGAAGACACAGAGAAGGCGAGGGGGTGTCTGTTTGGATTTAGGAATGCAGACGTGAGGAAAGACGTTCCAAGAGGGCAGCCACAACACGGTCAGATGCATGGAGGTGGCGCAGTGTGAAGCCATACACCATAGTCACCCTGCGTGCCTGTGAGTGGGAGCAGAGGAAAAAAAGACCAAAAGACAGGTGAGGGCCAGATAATGGAAGATCTTAAACACCAAGCCAAGGAGGTCGACATCTATTCTTTGCTGGTTTCTCATACTAGTGATACCTGCCATCCATCTGAAAGAGTTGGCCCACTTGAACCTTCTTCGTTGAATGAGAAGGCGGCAGAGTGGGCTCCTGTTTGCCTGTTGTCCCCCAAGGCAAATGGAGAATGATGTACTTCACTGTGAATAGCTGGTTAGCGAGCTCTTTGTGTTCTATCTCTATCTCTAAGATAGGCAAAGTAACAGTTAGAAATAGAGTTTCTTTCTTTAAAAAAATTATTAACAGCACTAATACGTAGGCCCTGAACTAAGCACTTGGCCGACACGCATTTCAAGTATTCCTTATGACAATGCTGTAGGGAAGACAGGACTATTCTACCCCATTTTATCACAGAGAAAATGGGCTCTGAGAGGTTATATATTCGCTGAGATTGTGCAGGTGGCGTTGGAGAACTGGGATGCAAACTCAGTTCTGCCTGGCTCTGAAGCCAAGTCCTCTAGCCATGTGCTTGACCTCTAACTTCTCTGCGGGATCGTAACAGATGAGCAAAAAGAGAAGCAAGAAGAAAAATGTTGAGTTGGCGTAGAGAGGACCACTCGTCACCCATGAGCCAAGAGCTAAAGGAACTCTAACCTCTGGGAACAGCAGAAAGCAGAGTTCCCTCCCAACTGCAATTGAGCCACAGGCAAAATTCTGGTGCAAAGGGAAAGAGCATCTGCTTTATGCACATGGCATCATTTCAGGCCGGCTCTCTGAAAACTGTGCCTCCTGTTCAGGCACCATGAGGCCTGAAATTCCACCAGGTTGTTTGGTGGCCTGGAAGGGAAAGGATGTATCATAATTTGAGACATGAGAGGTAACTAACCAATCATATTCTCCAACAGAAAAGCCTGCTCTATAGCCATCAAGTTGTTCTATAGGTCAAGGTGCTCCCTGCAGTAGACTAAATGTCTATGTCCCCTAAAATCATATTTTGAAACCTAGTCCTCAATGTGAGGTTATTTGGAGGTGGGGCCTTCCAGAGGTGATTAGGTTATAAAGGTGGAGCCCTCATGAATGGGATTAGTGCCCTTATAAAAGAGACACCAGAAAGAACACTTGCCCCTTCCAGTATATGATGGCAGAGCAAGACAGTGCCATCTGTGAGCCAGAAAGCAGGCCCTCACCAGACATCAAATCTGCCTCAATCTTGGACTTCCCAGCCTCCAGCACCATGAGAAATAAATTTCTATTATTTATAAGCCACCCAGTCTATGATATTCTGTTACAGAAACCCAAACAGACTAGGATACTCCCCCTCCAAACTAATAACAATACTCTTAATAATAAACTACCAACTGTTGAGTAATGCAGGCCCTTTATATACTCATTTAATCCTTCTGAAACCCTAGCACGTTGGGCATTATCATCCGAATTTAACAAATGAGGAAAATGAGGCTCAGTGAGATTAAGAGCCGTGGCCCAAATCACATAGTCAATGGTGAGCAAGTGATTCTAACCTGACAGTGAAGTGGCTTCTTCCGCAGAACCACGCCACCTCCCAGAGCTAACATCTCAAAGTAAGTGGAAATGAGAATTTGAATTTTGATGAAAGGGGAAAAAAATGAATGGGCCCTTGAACATCCATCCTCAGCAAAAGCCGTCTCCCTTTTAATTTGGCAGAGCCCAAAGTCAGCAGTGCACCGATTCCGGGCTCCTTCAATGGGTTCCATCCTTTCCACAGCAAGATCTCCTTTTTGATCTAAGTTAGCGTTTTAATTAACATGATTTTTATCGTGTGTAAAGTCCGCAGCAAGCATAGTCCAGGAATCCCAAGCACAAAGAGGAAAAAAGAAAAGGAGAAAGGATCAATAATGTGATTGATGTTCATTTTTAAAAGCCAAATCTCAGTCCTCCTTCCCTCTAAAGCTCTTGACTTAATTAACCCAGCAAATGCTACCCAGAGGCCTGAGCTCTTGTCTCTCATCTACTTGGCTCTGAGGATTTCTCTCTTGTGGCCAGAGCTGCACGTCTGAAAACAAGGAGTTTGAGGCACATGGTCTGCAATGCTCTTTCCAGCCCAAACTCTACGACATCCATCAGCAGGAACGGAAGGTCGCAGGTGTCGGCTCAGCAAGGATCATGTGCTCGGGTAAGGAGTGAAATCATGCTAGGACCACAAAATAGAAATTCCGGAAGTTCACTCTTCCACGGCCCTATTTTTCCCTGGAGGCAGGAAATCTGCCCCCAGCTGGCACAGAGCTTACAGCTCCTTTAGCTCTTGGCCCACAGGCAATGGAAGGGCACAGCCCTGGTCATCCTTTGTCCTCTGAGCCCTAATTTCTTGAAGAGACACAGAGACCGGTTTCCCTAGACGGTGGCGAGCCCACGGGGACAGGGTGGAGCTGTGAAAAGACACAGGCTTTGGAAGCAGACCATTCTGCCTCCTGCGTCTTTGTGGCTGGGAAAATTTACTCAGCCTCTCCACACCTCAGGTGCCTCAAGTGTAAAATGTCCAGAATAATCTCACTTCTCAGGTTGCCAAGTTAAATGAGATGATGTTTGTTAGGTACCTAGCACTGTGCCTGACACATACTAGCTGCCCAATTAATAGTAGGTATTATTATTAATTTTCCTGCATATAATCCCTCCTTTTTCTTTACTTCCAAGCTGGCTTGGCTTAGAAAACTTAGTTGTTAATATAAATAAGCTATGCATGTAAAAGGATTTGTAAACTGTACAGCACTATACCCACATAATGTCTTGGTTTTATTCTACATGAATGGGGGGATAAGATTCCCATCGGATCAACGGGAATGGAACAAGCCTGTAATACAGATCCCAAAGTTTGCATCACTTATTGGAGTCACTCACATCTGGCTCAAGATCCTCTAGGTACACCCTCTGCTTGAGTTAAGTTGAGTTGAGCTGAATTGAGTCAAATTAAGTCAAATTGATTTGCGTTGAGCTTACTTGAGCTAAGTTGAGTTGAGCTCAGTTGAGTTGAGTTGAGTTCAGTTGAGCTGAGTTCAGTTGAGCTGAGTTGAGCTGAGCCGAGTTCATCTGGAGAAGGCATCTCTCGGGGCTGCCATCCTGGGGGCAGCATGCACTTGTAGACAGTGGACGGGGGGCATAGAAAGCAACGTCAGGATCCCGGCCTGCCATCCTGAGAAGCTGTCTGGTGGAGCGGTGAAGAGCAAGGACCTGGGAACCAGACCACCTGGTCCCTAATCCTGCCTCCACCACTCAACAGGTGCGTAACCTTGGGCCATTACTTAACTTCCCTGTGACTCAGTTTCCTCATCCACAAAATAAGGATAATATTGACGTACACCTCATATACCACGGAACTAAGTGAACTAACATTTACAAGGTGCTTAGAGCAATGCCGGGCACGGCTCTCTGCTATCACCAGTTTGTCAGCAGATGAGCATGGGTGAGGTGAGGGAACTTGCCTCGGCTGACACCGAGGGCTCACTGAGCACAAGGGCTGAATCCTTCACACGCAGCATCTCAGCTAATTCTCGCAACAACTCCCGAAACGTCTGTTCAACTCCTGTTCATCGTTTTGCTTTTGTGTCCTCAGCCCCTTCCCAGGGCCTTACTCCACGAGTAAGAAGAGCAAACATTCATTGTTTGCCGTGCAACTGGCTAAGTTCTGTGCACACGTTATTTCGTTTTAATCTGTGTAAGAACCCTGTGAGATCTAGTCCCATCCTTATCCCCCGTTTTACAGAAAATCAACCTACAGTTCAGAGAGGCGACATCATTTTCCCAGGATAGCACAGCTTACAAGTGGCCAAGCTCCTGCCCTCCCCTGCACTGCCTCTCGGAATCGAGGTTTATGGGTCCACTTTGCTGACGAGAAAGCCGCAGCCAGATGGCTTGAAGCCCCTCGGAGTCAGCCTTCGAGTCCACCGTCCTTTCCCCTGCACCTTGCTGCTCTGCGTGCTGGCCTCACGCACTCCCACCCAACGCCTGCGGGAATGGGTGGTGTGTATGCCCCGCCTGGGCGTCCTGAGAGTGTTCCAGAGGCCGGTTGTCCAGAGCCCAGGCACACCCATCGCGGTCGGTCTCGAGCTGGTGACACGTCTGTGCTGGGAGGGAGAAGCCCTTCCCCCGACAGCTTTATTAGTCACGACTTGCTGCAATGCGCAGAGGCGCTCCGGGAAGCCGGCTCTTTAGCATTAGGAAGCTGTAGCCACTGCCTTGCAGACCGGCTGCAGAGAAAGCCAGTGTCTGCAGCTGTCCTTTGTCCTGCTGCCCCGTCCACAACCTTGTCATTCCAAGGCTTTTTCTCTGCCCCCTGACAACACAGGATGCAATCAGGACTGGAGACACCCCGGGTGTAGGTCTTGCTGCTCAAATAATAGGATGTCTTCCAAAGGTTGAGCTCCTGACGATGCTTCCAGGCTATCTTAGACACATGCAGAGAAGAGAAATATAGTTTGGAGAGTTGAGGCCCAGGGGAGGGAAGACACAGGGGGCGTTGGCAGCCACTGAGCGTATCCTTCAGCTGTTAAGGGATAATAATACTCTGACATGGCAGGTCCTCCACACTCATCATGTTACTAAACCCTCACAGCCCATCCTAGCATTGGTGACATCATCCCATTTATTGGATGGGAAAAGCAAGGCCACGACAGGTGAGCTGACTTGCTTATGATCACACAACTGTGATGTTTGATAAAAAGGTGCTACACAATAAGTTCAGGAGACTCAGAAAGTCATCGAAAAAGGGTACCTTGTCAGGTATTTGTTTCCCCATCAAGCAATGGCACTGGTGGCTCCCCAGCCGCACCCTGCCCGCCACCCCCATCCTGCAGAAAACGGACTGGAAGGCAGCAGAGCCTAGTAGCTGGGCTTTCCAACTCCCAAGAGTTAGGCTTCTAGGGTTCAAATCCTAACTGTGCCCTTTCCAGCTGTGTGCCCTCAGGCATATTACTTAACCTCTCTGAGCTTCAGTTTCCTGTGTTGTAAACTAAAGCAGTTTCACGAGACCAGTGCTCACGGGGGTGTGAGGACTCAGATGCTGCGTGCAAAGCTCTGAGCCCAGTGCTGGGCACGTAAGGAGTGAGCCACTCGGATTTTTATCGTCATCCTCTCGGACCTTCACACGATTCTGCGAGGCAGGCAGGCATAAGCTCACTTTACAGGCAAGAAGACCGAGGTTCCTTAGATGAGGTCTGCCTGACTCAGGAACCTCAGAGGTCACTGGCCATGGTGCAGGCCTTGCTGGTCCTCATGGGAAGGGAGCTGCTGGCCGTTGGCAGGGATGTGGGGGCAGCTAATGAGACCCAGGCTGGGCCTGGGCTTTGACGCACTGCAGCCCTTTCTGCTGACTTGGGAGGAACAGTCTGCACGGTCCCTGGAGAGACAGATCACCCCGCCCTCAGCCAAGGCTGCTAGAGCTGGAGCCTGCCTTGGAGACGTGACTGCCCCCTCCTCCTTGCTCACAGAGGGCGGGGACCTGTGACATGTGCTGAAGGAGTGTCACCCACGTGCCAGGCATTGGGCCAGCCACCTCACATTCTTCATCCTACTTGAATTCTCCGCCCACCTGTGATGATGACGTCATCCTCATGTAACGGATAGGGAAACTGAGGCCAAGACAGGAGAGTTGGCTTGTTTATGATTACATATCCATAAAGAGCAGAGCCAGGATTCCAGCTCAGGCCTGTCTGGGGCCGACACCCTCGCTCTCTCTTCCTCTTACCATCCAGAGGCATTAGTGATCCACAGTTCAGGTCACTGCCTCCGATCCTGGTGCACCACCGGGCACTTGCAAGGTACTCGATAAGCATTACTTAGCTGAGCAGCTGATGAAATTCCCGTGTTTGTGTTTTCCATATAAAATGCCTCACAATGATACAATAGCTTTCAGTTCCCAAACTGCTTTCATGCTCCTTTGACCCCGATACTCAAAGTAGGGATCAGACCAGGAGCCAGTAGCATCGGCGTCCCGGGTACTTGTTAATTAGAAACGCAGAATCTCAGCTGGGCACAGTGGCTCATGCACGTGATCCCAGCACTCTGGGAGGCCGAGGTGGGAGGATCACTTGAGGCCAATAGTTCCAGACCAGCCTGAGCAAGAGTGAGATCTTGTCTCTATAAAAAATAGAAAAGTTAGCTGGGCATGGTGGGGTGCACCTGTAGTCCTAGCTAATAGGGAGGCTGAGGTGGGAGGATCACTTGAGCCCAGAAGATTGAGGTTGCAGTGAGTTATGATGACGCCACTGAGTTATGATGACACCACTGCACTCTAGCTCTGATGACAAAGCAAGACCCTGTCTAAAAAGTAAAAAGAAAAGAAATGCAGAATCTTTGGCCCCAACCCAGACCAACTAACTTCGAATCGTGCATTTAATAAGACACCTTCAACTCGTGTGATTTATGTGTACATTACAGTTACAAAGGCACGGCCTTAGAGCCCTTGATCAAACCAGCCAAGGAGAAAGCCCTCGTTGTAACCAGAGCTGCCAAGTGCTTGTCTAAAGACACACAGAGAAAGAGTGAGTGCTGCCCGGGTTTGCACACACGGCCCTCGGCCCTCGCCACCCCTCACTGCCCTCCTAAGAGACCGTTTCGTTGAGGAACTGGCTCCACAACTTGAAGCCAAGCCTCTGTTCACATCTGCCAAGTAGAAAGAAGCTAAACTATGGGGAACAATTAGTCTCATTATGGGCAAAGGAAATAAAACAAGAGGTGACACTAAGCAGTGCACAGTGACCGAAGCTGTCCTGCAAGACAGGCAGGGAACTCGGTAATCGAAAACTCAGCGTCCGTATTTCAGGACAAATTGTATGTGATGCTTTGCATGTATCACAGCAACATGGAGACAGGCTGTGTCAGCATTTCTCTGGGAACCTGCTTTTTCCGAGGATAATAATAAACCCAGCATGCGGCAAAAACAAAACCACCCTGTCCTTCACATAAGGCTGTTCCTGAGGTTGAACTACTTACGGATGTTTATCTGCAGAGTTTGGGTAAGTAGCATTGTTTCTCCATTTTATTATTTTTTTCTATTTGCAATGAAAAGAATAACTCAAGGAAAATTTTAAGTGGAGAGAGAAGTCATATGCGTGGTTTGGAGCTTCACCACTGCTTAGAAATCAGTGGGAGGATTTTCAGGGTTTAGGATGCTGACTTGATTCTGGGTTAAGCCATCCATTTGCAGCTTCAGACTGAATAGGAGAAAGGAAGCCGCCGCCAGGAATAGGTCTCACATTTCATTTTCATGCACATAATATTCGATCCTCCCAGTAACGTCCCCTTTTTTCAGATGAAGAAACTGAGGGTCAGAGAAGATGAACAATTTTTCCCAAGGTCACACAACTAATGGGCTAGAATACCAGCCCAGGTCAGCTCACTTTTAAAGCCCAAACACTTTCTTTTACATCACACTGCATCGTGCTTTCCTAGCACTTATCAACTTTTGGTACAATTAACATGTGCTCAGCAAGTGTCAATGCAAGAACAAGAGACGGCTCTGTCTCCTTGCCCAGTTATAATATGTACCATTGGCCATCTTTTTGGCGCCAGACCCTGACAGGACCTTTGCATATAGTCTCATAAATCCAGGGATGATAAGTCCCTGCCATATGTGCCATCCCTCCACACATCGCCCATGGCAGCAGCCACAATGGATCGAGTCACTCTTTTCCTCTGTTCGCAGACAGCCTCAGAATCTTTCTCAAGACCACTCACAGGAAGCCACTGACTAACAACGCAGAGGTAGTATAAGAGGTTTGAGGGAACGTGCTGGAGCCAGCTCCCAGCTGCACACAAGAATAGATAGTGTGTGGCCGGGTGCAGTGGCTCACGCCTGTAATCCTAGCACTCAGGGAAGCCAAGGCAGGAGGACTGCTTGAGCTCAGGAGTTCAAGACCAGCCTGAGCAAGAGTAAGACCCCATCTCTACTAAAGATAGAAAAATTAGCCAGGTGCAGCGGCCCGCACCTGTAGTCCCAGCTACTCAGAAGGCTGAGTCAGGAGGATCGCCTGGGCCCAGGAGTTTGAGGCTCCAGTGAGCTACAATGACGCTACTACATTCTGTCCAGGGCAACAGAGTGAGACTCTATCTTAAAAAAAAAAAAAAGAAGAAGAAGAAGAAGAAAAATAGATACTGTGTATCTCTTCCCAAATCTGTGTTCAGTAATGTGACATTGGTAGCTGAGAATTGATCACAGTGGGGGATGTTTACACCTTGGAAATTGGCAAACACTGCGATTTTGTTTCCAAGAGAGTTGCTTTAACAGCACACTACGGCCTAAATGCCTCCTCCGATCTAAACCTTACTTTTCACAACAACCCTCGGGATAAACATCATTAACCCCCACTTTGTAAATGAGGAAAATGAGGCTCAAAGAGGTGAAGAGGTCTGGCCCAGTCAGAAGATCAGCCAGAGCAGAGCTGTAATATGAGCGGCGTCATGGGATGGCCGTGCGGAACAAGGGAGTGCGGAAATGAGCACGAGAAAAGCCCTCTGCAAACAGGAGAGGTGATTACGCCTATCGCTGCCGTCACTGCGAGGCAGACAGAATTAATGAACCTGGACTTCTGCGGCTTGGCTGGCTCCAGGGCAAGCCATTTCGGAGCTTCCCAGGGCAGAGTTCCTGGGCCTGACCTGCTTCCATATCACCAGCTAAGACCTTTTATTAGCTTAAACTCCTAACAGTGCCCAAACGCTATCCAGAATCTCCATCTGCCCAGAAAACCACAACAGGATTTCCTCGGTAGTGGCAGAATCTGTTTACACGGGGCTCAGAAGTTTGCTTAGGTTTGGGATTTTTTGCTGAGGTTGGCAGCCAATCCTATAAAATGCACCTGCTAAGTATCACTTCTGTACCACAGCCTTTCTTTCCACAAACATTTATGAACACCGGCTAATAAATCCAGAAATGCCCTTGGAGACCCAGGTCCTAACAGATAGGACGGTGATAAGAAAGAGGTCAAGGAAAACCTAATAATAATAATAGCTAATACTCACTGGTCACCGAATATGTGCCAAGTATTTAATACGATTCCATGCACTCTTCTACTTATTATCTCATTTAATCCTCACAACACTGTGAGGGAAATACTATTGTTGCCATCCCATTTTTTAAAAGGAAAACTGATGCACAGAGAAGTAAAGCAATCTGCTCAAGAACACACAGCAAGTAAGAGGCAGAGGAGGACACACACTTAGGCATCTGGATTCAGAGGTTATACTCGCAACTGCTTGACAGAAGAGGGTTTGCCTGAACAGGGTTTTGAGGGATGAGTAGGAGTTTATCTGATTGAGAAAGGGAACATGGAAGACTTTTGGGCTCAGAGGCAGTAAGTACGTGTCTGTCTGGGGACACTCTTGGTAGTTTAGACAAAGGAGAGAATTATGAAAAATGTTTAACGGGTATCTGCCCCGTAGTAAACATGGTACTTGCCATTCTTGCTCGATGTGGATGGACCAGAGACTATTTCTGATGAGAGACAAGGCTGGGGAGAGAAGCCAGCATTGAGTGGGGAAGATGTCCATGCCGTGTGATAGATTTGGGGTCCATCCCCAGGAGAGCAGATTTCATAGTGCTCCGAACCCCAGGGGGTGAAGGAGCGTATAATTAGAGCCCACAGCAGCCCGCCCCAGAGTGTAATTTTTGGAGGTATCAGGTTTTTGTTAAAACATCATGCAAATGTTGCTTTCTCCTCTAGAATATATTTGCACTTGCTAGAATATAAATACGATGTTTTAAATTTTATACCATTGAGCAAAACTGACACCACAAGAAGATGCATCCCCTTCTCTTGTCCAGGGACACTTAGCCTCACCATGCTTTGTTTTGGGGGCTGTCCTCCGCACTGTAGAATATTTAGCAGCGTTCCTGGCCAGCAGCAAACATCCCCCCCATCTGAGCTGGAACAACCAAAACTGTTTCCAAACATTGCCAGTGTCCCCTGGGGGGCAAAATCATCTCAGATTGAAAACCCCCCCATCTGGTCTCGGCACGCCTTGCTGTGTGTAGACAGACTCCAGTTTGAGGAGCGTGGTGTGTGCGATCGAAGGATTCTAATGCAGGAGGTGTCGCAGACAAAAACCAGAAACTATTTTTGGGGACCACACTGGAATATTGACATTGTGATCTTTCTCATTCTGCCAATGAGTAAACAGAAGCTCGGAGAAGTGAGGTGAGTCTTCCCCGAGTCACACAGCCATATGTGGGTTTGTAACCCATGTCGCCTGACTCCAAAACCTGACTCCATCCGCTGCACCACACGGCCACACTCAACTTCCTGCAGGACAGCCAGAGACCTCATTCTGCCCTCAGCTCCTCCTTGTGGACACCAGACCTGAAAAACGCCTTAACAGGGAGTACTTTCCAGCCTATTTGGGGACCTACACCTCAACCCGCTGGCCTCCCACGAAGCAGGACAGCAAACACTCACAGCCTTCCCCTTCCTGCCCCGCAAAACCTCCTACACACTGGCCAGGCGCGGTGGCTCACGCCTGTAATCC